>BQNB010041197.1:0-46922 GCA_026074375.1 Tanacetum coccineum
CAAATCCTAACCTATAACTAATAAGCACTAATGATAAGAAATTGACCAACAAATTAAGTTGAAAAGATCTTAAAAGCTAAAAGGAATGTAGACTTAAACAAGCAGTTTAAGAACAAATAAGTGTTGGGAATTATGCATTCCTGACTTAGTACCGTTAGTTATATTAGTTAGTACCGCTAGTTGTAATTTGTACTGACAGTACAAAATGTTAGTACTGATCAGATAGTTAGTACCGTTAGTATAAAATAGTTAGTACTGTTTATGAAATATGCATGAGATATCTTAGAAAAGGATATGCATGATCTTTATACGCATTTTGTAAAGCCCATTAGGGTTTCCTTAGTCTATAAAAGGAACCCTAGGCATAGTTAGTAGATATAGTTCTACACAGATCAATAGAGATCTATTAGCAATCATAGTCTTTGTAATTTGTAACCTAGGCAGATTCAAGTGATAATATAAAGTTCTTTTGTGATTCTTAATATTGTTCTTCTTACCATTATTGATTAGTTTCCGCATAATCAATAGTGTTCAAATTAGTGTTTCATTATTGTTGCTTTAGAATTATCTAAGGGAACAAACCCTTTACAAGCTAAAGGTTAAGATCTATTGAGTAAACGATCCAACAAGTGGTATCAGAGAGTGTGTGGAAACTCTGAATAAGAAGAACTCTATTATTTGCAGAAGATTTACAATCAAACCAGGAAGATAGCCATTTCCTTCTCAAGCTCATCAAGTTCTTCTGACAATGAGGTATAAAAATGTTCTAAACAATGTCTTCAATCTTTTAAAACTCTTCAAAAGAATTATGATAGTGAAAGAGAAAAACATAGCAGAGCAAGACTAGAAATTCAAGGTTATGAGTTAGCCTTAGAGTCACTAGAATCCAGGATACTTGTACATGAAAAGAATGAACTAGCTTGGGGTGAAAAATATGAGTTGCAAAACTATAAGCTTAAATGCAGAGAAATAAAAATTAACAACCTTAACCTGGAATTAGAGAAAGTTGATTTAGGAAGAGATGCTAAAATTAAAATAGAAAAATGGAAAATCATACCAAGAATCTTGATGAATTCTCACATCAAATGGAGTGCAAGAGATAAAAACTGTTTAGTGGATATGGCATACAATTGAAATTAAATGAGTAACAAATCTGAAACTAGATAAGTGAGAATTAGTTTGAGAGTTTTGATGTCAGATCTAGTGATGAAGAGTCCATACCAGCTAATGATAGGTTTTCCAAAGCAGATGGGTATCAAGTCAGTTCCCCTCCTATACAGTGGAACTTCTAACCCCCAAGAAGCTTACATAATCATTTGCAGGTTTAATTGAATATGCCATTAGGAAGAAAATAATTAAGTCAAAAACAACTGATCTTAATACTAAAACAAGTGAGACTAGTTAGGTAAAACAAATGGAAGCAAATACTCAAAGACAAAGACAGTCTATGAATCAATTAACAGAGATAAAGTTATCATTGAGGATTGGAACTCAGATGATGAGGATGAATGGTCTGAAGTGCAAACAGTTAGTCCTGTTAAGACTAATGAGACTCAAACAGTTAAAACTAGAGTTGATAAAATTGGTCAAACTTCTCAGAAACAAGGAATTGTTTTAAGAAAATAAAAGCTATTGCTTTGTCCTGTAAAATACTGACCAATTGATCAAAGATTGTAAATTTCATGACAAACAATCAAGAACCTAAGATAAAACTGTGTTCATACTGGTCCCAAGGGTGGAACAACCATATGGGAAAATACCTAAAAGGGTTATCACCAAAAAATTTCAAAAAACCCTCATTTATGAAAGACTTTTATCCTAACAGTAGTTCTAGACAAGAACCGGTTTGATTACCTCCTGTTAAGCAAAAATGAGAAAAGGAGCGGTTTCACAAAGGTAATAGTACGCTAGGCCAGTTTAGTACTAGTTAACCATTTGCTCTAAAAATAGCACAAACTAGAGGTGCAAATTTAACAATTTACCAAGAAATGGGCCAATGTAAGGACCAAAAGGCACATATTTAACCTATCAAAGAGGTCTTACTACACAAAACCAGCTTTTAGATTCAAAGAACTTAAAACAAGATTTTTTAAAACTTTTGGGTTTCAAAATAATGACTAACTGCCTAGGACAAGTCAGTAGTTAATACTGGTAAGGGTAATGATGGATACAGACCTTAAAAAGTCAAGGTGGGTTTTGGAGGCCAAAAGAAAATTTAACATGGATCAAGTGTTCAAAAGACAGTGGAAATCAATCATGCTCCAAGAAGGTTTGAGTAAGTTGACCCAAAAGGGATTATCCAAGTCTGTACTGGCTATGATCCCCTAAGAGATACTAATTCCTTACTTTTGTGCAGGGCAATCCCAAGATCTTGTTGCAGGGTCATAGTAGTGGGTTGATAGTGGTTGCCTCTAGCTCCAACGACTGGCAACAAGCTTATCTTTCCAGACTATGAAATATAACAATGGAGGCTTTGTGGCTTTGGGAAGTGATCCTAAAGGAGGTAAAATAACGAGGAACGGTAAATATCAAACCGCTAATTTAGACTTTGATGATGTTACTTGTGGACGAACTTAAGTTTAACCATTTCTTCTGTCTCTCAAATGTGTGACCAGAAAAAAATTGTCCTTTTTACTAAGTCCGAATGCCTTATCATTGTCTCCTAGCGTTAAGCTTCTTGATGAAAGTCAAGTTGTACTTAGAATCACCTAGAAAAGGATGATGATACAAAACAGCTTGGACTTAAAGACATTATTCCCACTGGAGGTATAACTTGTATTATTATGCAATTGAGGGAGGCAGATGAATTTGTTTGTATAGTTTTATATGAAAAAATTTAAGTAGAAGGGATTTTGACCCTAGTGATGAATTTCCAAGGAGTTGTATGGTTTTAGAGTAGTACATTAGAAAGAGATATAGATGGAACTAGAAGACTCCCTTGTTTCCAGAATTGTTTATTACTTTAGGTTGACAAAAGTTAGTACCGATAGGGCAGAAGAATGAGTACCGGCTGTGGCACAGATACACCGCTATAAAAGCCGTTGGAGAAAAAACCAGCCAAGGTGTCTAACGAGTAATTAGTAACGGTTTTCTTTGCTATTTGGTTTGTCCAACCTATATAGAAACCTATCACAATTCACAATTTACCTCACGTAATCTCTTTTAATCTCTCTCTTCTAACAAACCCTAATCTTTTAATCACCGACGATCATCAAATCTACACATATGGCTGTTCTTGAATCTTGTGCTAAACACAACATGGTCGCTTACATGGAAAAGACTGATGGGAATAACAGGAATGACATGAGATTATAGACCTATTCATACACGAAGCTCATCACTACTCTCACTGTAAGTCTTGTAGTCTCTACTACATATAGATGAACAGTTTATTGGTATTATGTCCTAGCTAAATCCAAAATAATCAACAATGATTAGGTATAACTACTTGCCACATGAAGCTGGCATACCTGTGAATATCTCAAGAGGCATCAATAAGAAGTGATCTTCTTTTTGATGATGCTGATGGGATAGATTCTATGCATAATTAGGCTATATTTGATGTTATTCATCTAATGGGGTAGAGGGACCTAACTGTTTTTAACTTTTAACAAAAAGCCCTGTTTTCAAACCCCCATGTGGAGATTGTCTATTTCCATACAAGAATCACTGCATAGTTTCTAAAAAGAACTATCCTTGGATCAAATTCCCACTACTATTCCACAGCAGTGATTTGCTTACCACTAATCAAAATATAAACTAATTTTGATGGTATGTATGAAGTGCATTATGTGCAATCAACAAAGAAGAAGTTTGTCATGTACCCAAGGTTATATTCCATATTTTTTTGACTAACCACTCAAGAATGTAAACCTGTCCCCTTTGAACCACTTCCCTATAATGCCTTAACTACAAAGGTTTTTCCTCTTTATGGTTAAACAGGGAAAAAGTTTTTATCTGGGAATGTACCCCTTAATACCTTCTATGTTGGGACAACCAACAGAGATGAAGGGTACAATTTCAAAAAGACCATCTGAAACACCAACCAACACCTTCTCCCCCTTACCCAAGTGCAAGACCAACATGAACACATGCCTGTACCCATCTCCCCAGACCTTTACTACTACTATTCCTATTCCTGTTCCATTCTAAGGGTTTCTGGCAAAATCAACGGTGTCGTCATCAAGTGATAGATCCCATCAGGAAATGAGGATGGCCTGACACTCCAAAGTGTATATGATCTTTTTGTTTCTTTATGTAAACAGGTCACATATCAAGCTGCAGAAATTAAAGGTTTGAAGGCTCAGATCAAGCAGCTAAAGAAGAAGGCCTAAACCTGTGATATCACAACGACCATAATGCTTGGATTAAAGAGAAGAGTGTCTCCATAAAGACAATATTGGCCAAAAAGAAATTATGAGAAAAAGAGGATGCAAAATGATCTCATATATCCAAACAGGGAGGAAATCTGCCAAATCTACTCCAACGTAAACACACATATCAAGTTATTATGGTGATGTGGATGTTTAATGATGCAATGGATTATATGGAGACCGCTGCTTACATGCAAAGGGAGTAGTACTGATAGATCAGAGTTAGTATCGTCAGCCAGATGAAGGTACTGACAAGCCATAAGTTAAGTAAACTAACAAGCCTGTGAAGATGGTTACCCTGCTAAGCCAAAAGAAGTAGAAGATAGTAACCGACAAAAATCTAGATGCAGTACTGCTGAGACTAAAAAAATGGAACATACAGATGAAAGACTGCTCTACAACTGTTTTCAGAGATGCTGAACCATTGCTGAGTTTTTTGGTATCTATGACCAAAAGAAGGCAAAACAAAAAGAGTTGAGATCAAAGATGCTGAAGATTTAGATAGACCAAGGGCTACATCAACAAGATCAGTACTTACATTGAAGCCTCTTCCTAAAATTGATCCTAAAGACAAAGGCAATAAAGTACTTGAGGAAGAAGCTGAGTCAGATGCTGATTCGGAGGGAGTAGATGAATGCTGAAAGAACGTTTTGATCACTTGCTAAGGATGAAGAAATAGCCGAATTGCCAGAGGATTGGGAAGCAGAAGAGGAAATGAAAAAGTTACGTACGCGTTTTGTAAAGCCCATTAGGGTTTCCTTAGTCTATAAAAGGAACCCTAGACATAGTTAGTAGATATAGTTCTACACAGATCAATAGAGATCTATTAGCAATCATAGTCTTTGTAATCTGTAACCTAGGCAAATTTCCTTATGATACTATTGCTGCTCAAAGGAGGTTCCTTGCTCAACAAATAATTGTTGCAATCAGAAGTAGACCACCAACAAGAACTCAGCTAAGAAACCAAATGATGACCTATCTGAAGCATGTAGGAGGAAAGAAGCATGTTGATTTGAAGAACAAGAACTTTGAAGAAATACAAGTTCTGTATAAAGAGGTTAAAAGGTCTGATAAAACTTTATTGCTATTGGTTCTGTTGAGGATGAGAGACTGATGTGTAGCAAAAGCAAACAAATTTATATACTTATAGTATTAATCCCGTGAAAATTTCTATCCAAAATACTTCTCAATCAAGAGAAATATAAGGTAAAAATCTCACTAAAGAAAACACAATTTGTATATTTTTATCCGGGAAGTATTGTACTACTCGGGTCGTGTCCCAACGAAATCGTGAATTGAGAATTTGGAATAATTCGGATTCGAGTTAAGATTGATAAAGGATTTTTAAATTTTTGATTATACTACAAATGTAATAACACGAATTAAAATCAATTAACTAGATTGAAATTTAAATGCACGAAAAGTAAAAAACGCAAGCTAAAACTGAAATTTAAAATCTAAGGCACGAATTTTAACAAATTTTATACCTAAAAATCACAAATTTAAAATGAAAATTTTAGGAAAAAGAATTGGAATTTTTTAACTATTTTTGAATTTTTTATGAATTTTAAAAGATTAATGATTTGACAAAAATAAACTTTTTCTAAAAATTAACACTAAAATTTTACTTTTATTTTTCAAAAATACTAGATTTAAAAAGAAAATTAATGCAAAAAGAATTTTAATTTTTCAACTATTTTTCTATTTTTTATGATTTCTCTAAGAAAAAGTAAATCACTTAAATCTATTTTAATTCCTAGAAAATACAAATTTAACTGGAAAAATGAGGAAAAATAGTTTTTATAAACTTCAAAGGTGCAGAAATCAATTAGCACAAAAAGCCCTAAATTTTATAAGCTAATTGTAACCTAATTTGATTGATTAAAACTAAAACCTAAACTTTATTAAACTAATTTTCTAAAAATTAAATCTATTTTATTTTCCTAAGAAAGACAGGGTAGGAAATGCTAAAAAGGAAAGAGAAGGGCAGGCGGGGTAACTAATGCAAATTTACACTCTAGTTAAAACGGGTGCCCCTAAACTATAAGACAAATACAAAACAGACCCTACGATTCAAGCTTATTTTTGGCTTATTAAAATTTGATTTTCAGCTAAAACTTAAAACTACAAACTTATTAACTAGCTTAATCTCTACAACTTTAACAAAGTCACTTTCAACTTTTGATAAAAGAATAAGCTAGAAAATAAACATCTTGATTTTTGTCACAAAAACTAGGTGTTTAACAAGCTTTTTAGATTTTGGCTTATTTATGGCTTATTAATAGATGAAAATTGAAAACAAAAGAAGCTATATGTAGACTAGGATGTATACTAAAGTATTCTATAGAAAAATAAGCAAAGTTTTCACAAAGATTACAAGAAAATTGAACTTAAAAATGCAAAGTTTTAGCTAAAACTGAGATAAGCTTTTCCTATTAAGCTAAACTGCTTATTTTTAAGTCCACACCTCCGCGCCATCTATGAGGGGAAGGACTCTGCTAACACCACACCGAAAAGACCCAGTTCCACTCACACATTCAGATGAGCGCGAGAGAGACGGACACGCTGCATAGGCCCGGTAAAAGGTTTCTAAAATCCTACTAAAAATAAGAAATCAAGAAGAATTAAAGCTAAGTTCTAATACCTACTTATGCATGCTAAAAGGTCACTTAGAAAATGACTAAGCAACAACAGTTAATACTGTTGTTGCTGGTGCAATTGACCAAAACTATTTGCAGGCTAAGTTTTTGAAATGAGAACTCTTTAAACCTTCTCAATGAGTAGTACTTAACCTATGTTAACCATGTTTGAACAATAAAATGCTAAGAAATACTGAAATCTAAAATGACTTTCCTGTTAAAACTCCCCTGGTGCAAATGAAAACCTTTTACAACCTAAACTTTGTAATTCTCAATACTAACTTCTAAAAACTTTTTAAACCTTTTAATATGACCTAACTCAGCTAAAGGTAAGAATTGACAAACTAGTGTTGACTTATTGAGTCAAACAAGGCATAAACCAAACACTCCTTTAATATGACTGTCAAAGCTAGATTGAGCTTAAAATCTATTTAACAACTAAAACAGCTTATTCTTTTTATCTACTCACTCTAATTTTAACCTACTTAAGCTGTTTAAACTATAAAACCTACAGCTTATTAGAAAGAAATAGCTAGTTTCTCTTATAGCTTTTTACTAACACTTATGACAGAACTTGAAAAGTAAAGTCTAAATGAATTTAAGCTAAAACAGATTAACAACAATTATAACTATAAGCTAACTAAACACAATGAAACAGGATTAAGCTCTAATTCAACTAAGTAATAAGCAATATGTAATAAGCTATAAATGCTAAATTGAACTTTAGAAAAAGAAACCTGAGATTTGAAGAGTCTTCACACTTAAGCTATCCAAGTGAAGAAGCTTAAGTGTTCCTAATGGCTTCCAAAGCCTCTAAACCTTAAAAAACACAATAAGCTGATTTTGAGCTTATTCCTCCTTGTATCTTCAAAATCAACTCAAAAACACTCAAGTTATCATTATATTATTGTAACTTGATTAAAATTGAGTAAATGAAATGCTTAACACAAAATTTGACTAGATTTGAGCTTATGAAAAGTAATAAGCTCAAATGAGCTTATTTAGAGCTTATTTGATGAAAACGACTTAGAATTGAAAACAAAGAACAAAAATACTTGTAAACTGAATTGTATTACTCAACTAGATGAAGTACAAGATTAAAGAAATGAAGTACAAGAGCTTAAAGCTTGTTTACTAAAGGTTGAAAGAAAAATGCTTAAAATCGAGAAAATTACAAAACTGAAAATTAAAATAAAAACAACTAACTAAAACTCACTCCTCTAAACCTCTGTCTTCTTCTTCTTTTATAGATGTACAGGGGTTTTCTTGTGTTTTCTTCAACTCATATCCACCGTTGGATTGTTTTGAAGAGTGTGGGATTGCCAACTTGGCATGGGTT
This sequence comes from Tanacetum coccineum, assembly GCA_026074375.1. NCBI lineage: Eukaryota > Viridiplantae > Streptophyta > Magnoliopsida > Asterales > Asteraceae > Tanacetum > Tanacetum coccineum. The sequence continues at coordinate 8,352 of BQNB010041197.1, forward strand.
TAAGTGGAGGAGGGGGGATAGGTTTACCCAGGGGGTGGTTTGGGTTGCAGGGTAAAAGGGTTGAGGGTGAACCCGTGAGTGGGTTTTGGGTTTCAAAAGTGGCGGGAAAAATTGGTATGAAAAGGTTGGGGGTGACAGGTGATTAGTTTAGGGAATTGGCAAGTTTGGCCCTCCATGGTGTATGTGCACCTTGCACAATTCGTCCTTGTTGTTATAACTTTTTGGGGACTTGGCAAAACAAGTCCCCAAGAGTTATATGCTCAATTGCATCACTCGTCCTTGTTAGTACAAGTATGGGGAGTTGGCAGTTGTTAGATGGTTTGCAGAACTCCCCTTGGGGTATAACATTTGCTTTAAAAAGTGCAGTTTGGCCCTTCTCTTCTTCTCTCCTCCTCCTCTTCTACCTTTAAAATAAAAGTTTAGGAATACAATATTCAGTCCCCTTAAACTTAAATTTCTTTGACTTTTAGCCTACGGTGTTGACTTGGTTGACTTTGACTTTGACCAGTTGACTTTTCTGTTGACTTTTTGACTTGATTGACTTTTCGGCTTTGATTTGGCTTTGTCTTTCACAGTCTTTTCCATTCCGAGTCCGGTTTTGTCGTTTTGGCTTTGTTTTTCGTCCTTTTCTTAGTTATCCGTTCCTGAGGGTTTTAAAATGTGGATTAGGGTTAGGATTGGGGATAAATTAATGTTTAGGATTAAGGTTTAGTGTTAGGATTAGGGATTAGGGTTTAGTTTTAGGTTTAGGTTAGATTTTTTAGTGTTTAAAGTTGAAATTAGGGTTTTAGGGTTTTGTTTAGGGTTTAGGTTTTTAGATTAGGGTTTAGAATGAATTAAGGTTTAGGTTTAAGGTTTAGGAGTCACGCATTAAGTGTTTGTACCTTGTGTTATAGTGGTAGTAAGAAACTAAAATGAATTTGGAGGTAAAATGACCTAGTTTAACTTTCTTGCATTATTAACTTGTACATTAAGCTTTAGAAAGTTGTAACTTGATTTAGGAGGGAAAAGATATTCAAATGTTATGCTATGATACTTGTACACATGCTTTAAAGGCTTGTACATTTATTTTATATGTATACATTACATATAATTAGGGTTTTGATATAAACGTTAACGTTAAACCTTTGTTTTGATATAACGTTTTTGAAAAGTACGTTAAATGATCATGTACTTGGTAAAAATATATTAAGATAGAAGACTTCAACATATTCAGGAATGTTTACATGATATAAACATAGATAGAGATGACATTAGTAGAGGTTGCGTGGGCTCGTTTACTTTAGAGATGCAAGTTACGTTACATAATGAGATAAAGCAAAACTTTCCCTGTAAAAAGGTGGTATATATATAATAGATGGATATTACAGTGCATCTAATTTAATAGTTGGATATTTACATTGATGAAAATTACGGGTTGTTATAGAGTCCGACTATAGAATTATGTGGTTCAGAAATGCAAACATAGAGTTGGATAGAAATGCAAACAAATACCAATTTCCAAAGGGGCTTATTACATATAAGTCCCAATAAGCTCATAACTTCAAAAACTAAACTTATGAAATACATGGCTACTAAAATTAGCTCATAACCCCAAAAATAAGCTTGAACAAACAACGCCTTATATTATAACATTTAGTCCAAAATCCGTTAATCATACAAACTAACATTTTTGCACAAACAAATCAATTTCGCTACAAAAACCAAAATAAGAAATCTTATACCTCACGAAGGTACCCTCTTCCATAGATTATACAAATAAGCAGAAGCACGGAACAACAACCACATGCAACACATCACCATAACATAACAAATCACCAAAAAATGCCCTGACAAATAATCAAAAAAACAAAAACAAAGTTAAAAAACAAATAAAAACGCACCTTTATCCATAATCCTTCTTGTTATTGCTTCCATAGAGTTGTTCTCATAACCCTCGTACCCTCGAAATCACCAACAACCTTCAATTACACACACCCACTCACCCATCTCACTCAAATTCTGATTACAAAAAACAACCAATCACAAAAACCAATCAATACCATCTTAATTGCCTAAAAAATCGCATTAAAAATATAAACTAAACCCTTATATTTTGTCACCTTTGGCATCCTCAATTAAGAATATATTTGAGATGGTGGTGAGATGAATCCTAGAAACTATGGGTAAATTTTTGGGTGAGAGATTTGAGGATGGATGTATTGGATAGATATATGTGTCTGTCGATGGGAGGAGAGACACGTATTTTATGACGTGTTTTGAGGAGAGGGCTGAGTCAATAAATGACACCGGAATAAATTTTTCAACGTCGAATAAAAAAAAGATGTTTTAGTTGGAGGAAGGAGGAGATGAAGATAATGGAAGAAGCTTCAAGAAGAAGAAGAAGAAGGAGGGAAGAAAGAGAGAGTGAGATAATGAGTAGGTGTTAATAAATTATTAACCGGGTTTGGTTTCAACCGGGTTTGCCGGGTTTTCAGGCAAGACTGGCAGTTTCAGACGGGAATAGTGGTTTCCGACAGGTTGACCCAACAGCACATTAAATGCAGTTGGGTGACCCGGTACCGGGTTTTAATAAAGTTAATAAATTTAATGATGAAAGCATGAATAAATTTTGACCATGAACACGCCCCTTTTGGCTCCACCCGTGCCCTCAACATATTTATGTGGGAGATATCGTTAGATGTCGCGGATGCAAAAATAGCTGTTATAAAATAAAAACGTCACCGTTGAATGAAAAGTGTAACCCCTTCCCTTTTCGTGTTTTGAATATTCTAATTTAGTCCTTCGACTATTTCACGTTTGTCAGTTATTTAGAATATAGTACCGTGTAGACGGTGATGAATTTATGAGATATGAAGCATTTTATGGTTTATTATGTATAATAAGCCTTATTGGAGGATACTATTATGTTATGTAAGTTCCGGGTGGTTGGGCCGTAAACTTTTGAGAAATGCCAAAAAACGAGTCCCAACACGTCCGTTAATGTCCAAACGAGTTTTTGGGAGGTCTTAAATAGAAATATGTCAAGTAAATACTCTAAGTTATTGGAAAAACATTTTTAAAGTGAATAAAAATGCTAAGTAACTTTGGGGAATATTTTACAGTCAAGTTTTATGAGCTTTTAAGTAATTCCGACACGAAAACAATAACACCCGAGTCCCTAGGATCCCCTAGCCGGCTAGAGAACAAAAAAAAAGAGACAAGATGGGCCATTTTCTAGGAAGGCTTGGCATTTTTAGTACAATATTTGGCCCAAATGGTTTTTTTTGGTTTGCTCTAAGGTTCATGCATTTCTCACTTTGCTTTCAAAATAAGCACACACATTTCTCTCTTTCTCTCCTTTGGTTCGTCCGAGTTCAACACACACATACACACACTATTTTTTTCAAACTTTGATAAAAAACATGATACTTTGGGTTGATTCTAGTGTTCGGGTAATCATTAAAACAACGTTTGGATTGTCCGGTTCGGGTCAAAATTTGAATTTGAAGACCATTTTTGTAAGTCTTTCAAATTTATTTTTAACTTTTACTTTTGGGTTGCTAGTAATGCATAGATGTTAACGTTGTATGGCCCGATCGTTAAAAATCGAAAGCGAAAAGTTTACAAATAAATGTTTAGAGTGCGTTTAGGATTAGAAATAAAAAGGGAAAATATAAGGTTTTGTTAGTTTTAATATTGTGGTCGTGATGGTTGAAAAACATATATTTACTATGTAGCTTATTTTGTTCATAGCTTGTTTTGGCTTATTTATTGGCTCGAATGAGCTTATTTTGAGCTTATTAGCTCACGACATATTAAGGAAATGCAAGAAGGGTATTTTTGGTTATTATCCTAGTATGTCTATTTATAATGGACCTAATATATATCTTAATGGTGATAACCAAATGCAATACGTAGCTTATTAACTTATTTTTAAGCTTAATATTCATATTTTGGAGCTTATGGGCTCACGGCTGAATAAGCCTTGGTGAACCGTGGCTTATCTAAGGTTTATTGTGGTCCTGGTTACTTATTTACTTATTGATTTGAGCTTATATATGCTACTGGGCCTTGATTTTGGGCTTAGAACGTATTTTGGATACATAAAAAGTATAATGGAACCTTATTGGACCTTAAAACCCAATAAGCCGTAACTGGTTATTTTAGGAGCTTTGACGAGCTTTTAGGAAGCGAAAAGTACTTGTGAAATTATATAGAAGGTTGTTTTGAGAAAGTATCTTGGTAAACGTGGTGAAATGTGATTTTTTTGGAATTTGGTTCGGAAAGTGTCAAAATGTTAAAATTATTTGAAAATAGGGTTTGATAACCTTGGAAAACGTCTTATAAACGTACGAGTCATGCCGAAATTTTGTAAAAAGTCTATACTTATAATTTTTACTTAAACGTAAATTTTATTTTAATAATAAAATTTTATTATTTTAATAAGTCGACTAAAAGACAAAAAATATAATTTTTCTCGAAACTTTTCCAAAATGTTTAGTAAACATAAACGTTCTATTTCGTATAGTATAAATGATATATTTATGGTAAATAAGTGTGCCGAATGGACTTATCGAAGTATATTTATAATTATTTATTATAAATATTTACTTATATTACTTATCTATTTTCTTAAATAGTAAAGTATAAGTATATTGTACTCAGATATGGATGAATATGGTATTTTAGAGTCATGTCGTCAACCATCACACCACTAAAACGTTTAAGATAACCGTACAAAGAGCGTCTAACCTCTATGCATCATACTTGAAAACTGTTTTGGAAATGAATGATTTAAAATGGGACATTAACTGGACTAGGTCGTGTGCGGACGTCGTTGCATTTGCTTGTGTGATATTGAGATTTATGTGGAGACAGTTTGCTTGAGGTGAGTTCTCGTAGCCTCACTTTTACTGTTTTTCTGTTGGGGGAAAATGATACTCAAATGTGTTTTGAACTGTTTTCTAAACTGTGCAAAATGTGGTTTTGTTTTTGGGACAATTATATGAGCTTATAATGCTATGTGAAATATGGTAATGTGTAAAACTTACATGCTTACATAGTGGTTTGCATGTCAAGGGATGTAGTTCTTTACCCTAATTTGCTCCAGCTGGTAGGCTTTAGGTGTGGTATGTCATCAGGGTTGCGACCTTAAGAGCGTTGGTACGCGCTTGTAATAAGACTAGCGGGATGCATATGTCTGGTTACATGATTAGCGTTGGATGCTAATTCCAAGAGTTTGGTTTGCATATATTCACTGTCATATAGCACAATTGTCCAACTGTATGAGATATTGGCATAGTGACTAGGTTTTGAGTCAAAACCTACGAGCTCACCAACATTATTGTTGACGTTTTCGAGTATCATATTCAGGTGACGTTAATGATCGTTAGAGTATGGTGATTGTAGCAGGCTTTAGAGAATCCTGTATGAATTTTGTTTGAAAAGTCTTGCATTTGATGTATGCTTTGGATTTGGTTTCTTGAGGATCGAGATAAGATTTTATGGACCGCTGCATGGGCTTAAGTTTGTAATAATTGGCGACTATGTGCTGTGTTCTTGATTTGGGACATCACTCAAGGTTATATTGAGGTTGATGGTCATCATGACACTATTCATTTAAGCATTTTAGATTTCTCTATTTTGTATCTTGTGTTGTGATTGATCATTATGTTGCATTTCCGTGTTTCCACCTATGACGGGGTGTGACAAAAAGGAAAAGCAAATCAGATTTACACAGTATGTAACGTTCAAGAACCCCATAAGATTCAAAGAATTTGCTTACAGGCCGTTTAGATAACAAAGAAATTAACCCTCAAAATAAATGTTTAATTAATAACTTTGATAAGATAACTCTTTCTAGATCAGTTTAGGAGCTCCATGAACCATAACATATCATTATTAACTTTTTAACATGGAAAGTTATATAAGATCGATCACACGTAACATTTGTTTGTTTACCTATGTGTATACCACTTTCTTCGCCAATTGATGAGCCATTCGATATTCAAAGTATAGGTTCTTCAACTTTTAAAAATATGTAGTCAAAGCCAAAGAGTAAAATTTATGAATAAATAAGACCTTCACCTGCTAAGAATTTTGGTCAATAACGCATAAGTGACCACTAATCCAAAACTAAAAATCCTCATGGTTGATAGTTTCCCCTTATGTATCAGACACAATATACAAAAGCATTATTAATAGGCAATCCCAAACATAAATGAAGATAATATAAGAGGTTAGAACTAACCAATATTGACACCGAATCCATTTTCATCATTTTCAACACCATGTTTCTCAAGTTTTTTAAACACTTAAACACCATATATGATAAGTACATCCAAGAATCAACATGCATCCATCATCAAACACTACAAATTATCTACTCCATGGATATCAAAATCTATAAAAAGTGATATCCTTCCACCCAAACTGGTAAAAAAAGTTACATGTTTCGTTTATGTGGTTTAACTAAAATTACACTCGTCGTCCCTATTCAATTTTAATTACACTAATAATACTTAATTTTTGAACTAGTTACATCAGGGTCCCTATTGAAAACAATGGTGCAATAATCTATTGTTTCTTATTACACACGTAATACTATATTTATTACATGGATAGATACTATTTTCTAAACTAGAGACTATCAATGCAAACAGTTTGAAAATTAGAGATAATCTATGCATCGGTCAAACAATTCAAACTCTTGCATTCTAACGATCATCACTTAATTGGCGAATCTACTGGTGAGGGAGGTAGACGGTGCAGTAAGACGCACTTGGCGAGCCTCCGCGTTGGATTGGCAAGCCCGGTGCATTTCTGCTCAAAGAAAATGAAATGTTTAGGTGTGTTGTGTTAATTAAGAGTTCAGACTTATGATTTTTTTTCCGAGTTCATTTGTGCATGATAAATGTTAATGTTGAATTAAAATGATTGGATTTGGTTAAATTATGTTAGACTAAATGGTTTAAATTTACAGTTTCTGGACCGGTTTGGATTAAAACAAATCATTATTTTGGTTAAGTTCGCGTTATGTAGTGAACTAAATGGTTGGATACTTGGATACCATGTTGGAATATGGTAGTTGGATCCGCATGTTATACGACCAAAGATACGTGAGCCTATTTGGGGCACACACGTTAAACACATAGAATGCGTTTATTATTTAAATATACTTCACATAATATATTTAAATAGTCATTATGGTTTATAACTAACTTAACGGTTATTTAAATATATAAACCGAAGGGACTTAAATTGATAAAACCCCAACCTAAAGGGGTGCTTGGTTGTAACCGGCCCCTATGGCTTTCTAGAGGGGGGAGATTGGACCAATTTATTACAATTTATGAAGAAGGTGTAGGAATTTAGAATAAGGAATGAATTATTTTTTTCCTTGTCATATCAAGGACTAGGATTTGGGTGCCTATATAACACCCTCACCCTAGCTCATTATTCATTCATTAACATCCTCTAAAAAACCTAAATTAGATTTTCGGTTCTCCTCTCTCCTAAAAACATTCGATCGAAAAACCCTACCAAAGGGATTTCGGTTTTTCCTCTTTTCCTTCATTCGATTTTGGCAAAAAAACCCTAAAGGGTTTCTAAGTGTGATTTGTTATCCCACAGGGTTCGAATTCAGGTTAAGATCTTCAAGGATTTCAGTTTACTAGTTCTCCTAAGTGACAATGATTTTAAACCTCCAAAGGGTTTCGGTTTTCTTGGTTTTTGGTTTAACCAAAATCGCATAAACCCTAATTAGGGTTTGGAGATTTTCGGTTCTATTAACAAGGGTTTTATTTGTGAGATTCGATCCAAGAAAGTACTACACAAGCTGTTTGTGTGATGTGAAGTAGAGACTAGCATCTTGACATGTTCGTTGGACGTGTTTGTGTGAGCAACCATAGAGGTGACAACTTAGTCACTAAGTTTCCTCCCTCCCAAGTTAAGATTCTCGTTGGTTGTGCTATTAGTGTTGGTCAAAAAAGGTTAATGTATCCTATCTTTATTATACGTGTGTTAATCTTTAATGTCAAACTAAATCCTATCCGCTGCGTACTCGTTGTAAATATGGTTTACTAGTTATAAAATCCCAACAGTGGTATCAAAGCCAACCGCGTTTGGTGTTATGGGTTACACACTTATAAAACACGCTAGAACTACATGTGAAACCTTTATTTATTGTTTTAATTGAAAATTATGACAACAACATGCAATTCTTGCCATAAAGAATAAATAAAAACCTAGAATCTTGCTTAAGTGCTAGTTAATGGATTGAATTAAAATAGAATTTAAATTAATAGTTAATTGAGAGTGTTAAATTGATGACATCAAATAACGTCTATTTTATAGCATCATTTATCCCATGTTATTAACCCGTTTTGTATAGTTATTGCAAAGAATTGTTACTTAATCGTTTATATTTAAGAATTGCAGTAATTATGGAGTAATTGGTGAAGGTTACCAAAAGGTGCGCACTCTGGAGCTTAAATGATGATTATTTGAAGATTACTATTCTGAAGACCAATACGCCGTATCCATCAAGGAAGATACGGTGTATCCGTGCCTGCACTCACCAAAGACCACTCAGGAATAAAGATCAATACGCCGTATCCAGAGGACTCAATACGCCGTATTCAAGATATGGAATCAATATAATATTCTGGAAGATATCAAGCGTGGTCCCTACTCCAAGAAATCTCCAATATGCCGTATCCAACTCCTTGGATACGCCGTATTCAACCGACTTCCAGACCTTATAAATACAAAACTCAAAAACGAGTTTTAAAGGTGCTAAATCATATTCTCGATACCTAAACCACAAAAGTCGATTTTCAAAGGAGAAAAAGAGCTGAAGAGGTCGAGCAACGTATTCAATTCTATAGAAGTCAAACGAGTAATTCCATATACTTTAGTAAATCTTTAGTTTTTGGAATCATTCGTTTAAATCGTTAGTTTAACCTTGGGTAAATCATTACTCTTAAATTATTATGACGTATTGAGGCCAATTACCTTAAGGGTATTAGCCATTATTATAATATCTAAATGCTTTGGTGTATTGTTTTATCACATTTTCTGATTTATCGTTGAGTGCTTGTTTATGTTTATCAATTTATACTTGTTTACGCGCTTTTGTATGCAACCTATCATTCAACTGGATCTAGTGAAGCGGACCAAGTAGATCTAGAGTTCGGGATAGCTTTCCATATAGTGATTTATACATCTAGAATCATAGTTATGACAAATATTTTCCTTCTAAAGTTACCGTTGTCTAGGATACGCTATATATATATTCGGGCATTAACAAGTTAATTGGATATATTGACCAATAGTTTATTGATCTGTGTTTGACTAGCAGGTGTACCAATATAATTCAACAAGTACGTTCAGAATTCCATTTGAATAGTTTTGGGAAAGTGGCTACTAGTGTATAAACCTGCCATATAAGCGGTAAGTAAGTAAATGTCTCTATGAGCTAGGGTTTAACAAGATCAACCATTGGCTTAATCCCAAAGATAGATTATAATAAGCACATAAGATCTTTATGCAGATGCTTTAATTGTGACAGAATTATTTTGTCTGAGGTTCTAGATGATGTAGACGCCTAAGTCTTAAGAATATAAATGCCACCTATCGAGAGAAAAATCAATTGCACTAATAAACAAACCAATGGTTCAAGATCAGGATTAATAATGGTTAATACAATTTTCTTATATAAGGTTCGATCGCTCTTTTATCTTTTGTTAATTTGCTTCCGTGGGTAAAAGTGCCTTGAATTGATTATACACACCAACCAAACCGTGCCAGTCTCTCAGGATGAAAACCCCCTTTTCCCGTTAGAATTAGGATTTAGACTCACATAGATTTAACATAGATTTAGAATATAATAGAATTAACATAGATTAGATAACCAAGATATTAATTAAATTGATAGATTTAACCTCGCTTCAAGTGTTCGACACCCTACTTACCAGGAAACTACTACCGATCGGGTACACTGTCCGTTAAAGTGTTGTTTTTGGTTTAGTCGACAAAATATAAATTTAAAACTTGAATCATCTTAAATATACCATACAACGACAGCACATCAAGTTTTTGGTGCCGCTGCCGGGGAGTGAAATTTAATCTTGATTTTTATTTTGATATTTTAGTTTTTAACATTAGATTAGATCTAACCCGTAGGATTAGTGTATATTCTTGTATATTCTGTAATATTTGTATATTTGTATTTAATTGTTTGCTTGTATATACTTGTGTGTTTAATTGTTTGCGCATTTAAATTGTTTATCTTAAATACACTGTTCTGGTCGACAATTAAATACGGCGTATCCACTTCCATCGATACGACGTATCCAGTTTTCTGTCCAATACAGCGTATCCATCCCAACTGATTAATACGGCGTATCTACTTCCATTGATATGGCGTATCGATCATCTAGAACAGAAGCTGAAATATTTAATTTTTGTGCCAAATTGTTACCTTTCTTCGAGACAAATCCTACTGATTGTTTATCCCTTGTTTTAGGTAGTGCATGACAAGGAGTTCTACGAATGAACTCTTATACAACCCTTACAAAGAACCTGAACGAGAATTTCGATCATTAAGAAGACACTTTAAGACTCTAAGTCTTGACGAATTAAGATCGCCTGATTTCAATCTACTTTCTGACCAAGAATACTCAGAGGAAGAAGAAGCAGAAGCAATGGCGGAAACAATGGAGCAATACATGAGCAAGACTCGAACGGACTATAGATCGGGAGTTGCTAAGCCTAAAATTGATAACAAAGATCAATTTGAACTGAAAGGACAATTTCTTAAGGAGCTTCGAGAAAACACATTTAGCGGTTCGGATAATGAGGATGCAAATGAACACATTGAGAAAGTTCTTGAAATAGTTGACTTATTCCATGTTCCTAACATCACTGTGGATCAACTAATGCTCCGAGTCTTCCCTATATCCTTAATTGGAGCTGCAAGTCGTTGGCTAAGAAATGAACCAACTGGTTTGAGTAAAACTTGGGAAGATCTTAAAACTAAGATTTTGAACAAATATTGTCCACCTAGTCGAACTACGAAGAAAATAGAGGAAATAAACAACTTTTAGCAAGAGTCAGATGAAACCCTTTTTCAAGCATGGGAGCGCTTTAAAGAACTCTTGATGAAGTGTCCTCAACACTATTGAGTGACTGAGATGCAGAGGTATTTGTTCTACAATGGGGTTCGGCTATTCCGACATAACATTTAGCGAGCAAATTCTTGACTCAAGAGGTGCCATTCCAACTAAGACTGCTGAAGATGCTAAAAAGGCCATCCAAGAAATGGCAGAAATCACTCTCAAAAATGGCCATAAATGGACATCTAGGATGAAAGAAGTACTGAGACTTCTGATGGACTAGCTGCTATACAAGCATAACTGAACAATCTAGGAAGGGAGATCAAGAAGGTGAATGAAAAAGTTTATGCTGCTCAAGTCGGATGTGAACAACAAGTAGGATGTGAACAATGCAAAGGACCCCATTACACCAAAGATTGCCCACTAAAAGAAGAAGGGAAAACCCTAGAAGAATCTTACTACACGCAATTTGGTAGACCTTTTCAAGGAGGTGGATATAGAGCTACAGCTCCAGGGTACTATCAAAGGAACAACGCAAATCCTTCGTACCAAAAACAAATGCAATCTATGGAAGATACCTTGAGCAAATTCATGAGCGAATCAGCAAAGAGACACGAAGAAAATTCCAATTTGATCAAAGAAATCTGAGCTACGACAGATGCGGCCATACGAAACCAAGGAGCATCAATCAAAACTTTAGAAATACAAATCGGGAAAATAAGCAAGGTACTACAGGAAAGAGGATTTGGAAGCCTACCAAGCTCAACTAAAACGAACCCGAGAGACCAAGTCAAGTCAATTTCAACCACTATTAAAGCTGATTCATCCTCGATACGCCGTATTGGATCATCCCAATACGCCGTATCCACTGGACAGAACAATAAACTATTGTACAATTCAAGACAAATGACGGTTCCTTTTCCAAGTCGTTTGGATAATCATTACTGTAAAGAAGAAGAGGGGAACTATGGACCAAAATTCACGGAAGCTTATGGAGCTTCACATATCAATAACGTCATACCTCGAAAGGAGAAAGACCCAGGGAGTTTCACTTTACCTTGCTTTATTAATAATACTTGCTTTGACAATGCCCTTGTTGACTTAGGAGCTAGCGTTAGTGTTATGCCTCTCTCGACCTACCTTAACTTAGGATTAATTTAATTAGCTCACACTAAGTTGACAGTTAAATTAGCAGACAGGACTGTGAAATATCCAAAAGGAATAGCTAAAAACGTACTAGTAGGCATTGGTAAATTTACTTTCCCGTAGACTTTATAATTATAGATATGCCCGAGGATATCAAAGTGCCTTTGATCCTAAAGAACATTTTTGTCTACCGCCCATGCTAAGATTGATGTTTACAAAAGAAAGATTACTTTAAGGGAGCGGTAAGAAAGGATTGTTTACTCACACAAATGTTATCTTCTACTAGTAGTTTAATTAAGAGGGTCTACATGCTAAGTTTAAGAGAAAGAAAGGAACTTGATTTAGAAGCTAGGCTAATGTATAACAACCCGCAATTTTCATCAATGTAATTATCCATCTATTAAATTAGATGAAATGTACTATCATTCTATTAATACAAACCATCTTTTATAGGGAATTTTTTTTGGCTTTACTACATTCTACTATGTAACATTGTTTACATAGCAAACTAAAGTTAACGGGCTCACACAACCTACCTATGACTATTCTATCTATGTATATGTCAAGCAAACATCATAACATGTCAAGTCTACACTCTAATATCATTTATAACATGTACGATATTCATTTAACGAAGTTATAACGACAATATTATTAAATAAACATAAACCATTAATGATTATGCCTAAATCCTAATTTTATGTAATGTAAACATCTAAAGCGAATGTACAAGCAACTAAGAATTGACATATTACCCAGGTTGTGTGACGAAGCCATTACTTTCATTTCATATACTTTTGCCATCAATCAGATTTCCATATACTGTTAAGGTGAGTTCATAGCCTCACTTTTAAATCTCTTTAATATTTCATAAACCCGTGAGGGGGATACATGCTTAAATCATGAATACAAGTATTTTTCTATATGCTATCCTGATTCATTATTGCTTAAGTACCTACTTTTGCCATTAAGACCCCATTATCATGAAACTTTAATTACTTGTCAGGGTAAGCGCGAATACTGTGAATAGATCTATTTGGGACTGGACTCCCCCATTGGTGTAGCTATACTTTTGGTAACCAATAGCACATCATTTGAATAACTATGCTGGTGTTTGGCAAAGACAGTCGTTGGGGCAATTACTTGTGGTTATTGATTAACCTAAGGCTTCAGTGTCATGAGCTTAAAGCAATAATAATGTTTTACAAACTATGGGTGTATAACAACGTAACCCACTATTTGCATTCAAACTACTTTACTCAAACCTATGAATTTCACTCAACCTTTGTGTTGACTTTTTAGCATGTTTATCTCAGGTAATTGAGCAACATATGGCACGGAGTGGCACAGACTTGAAGATGCTAAACCTGTTAACATTCAATACCTTTTGATTCTTGTAGAATTTGGGGACTCTTTTGTAAAAAAACTCTTGATGAATAAATGAATGATAACAATCTTTTTTCCAAAAACGACTCTTTATGATCTGTTTTCTATGAGTATGACTGTTGTACTATGAAATAATACCCCAGATTAGCTTCCGCTGCTATATGTATCAAAATGGGGGTGTTATAGATTGGTATCAAGAGCCACGGTTATAGAGAACAAGGTTGAAACCTTAACTATAACTACTTTTCTTTTTCTAGCCAAGAAAGTCCTCCGTGCCACTACATTTCCGGAATAGTATGTAAAGATACATAACTATTATACTATTATATAAATAACTTATGTTATTTACCGCTGGGTTGTTAACAGAGTGATGTCGTCTCCCAACCATCTTACTTCCGGTATTGAGGATGCTTTTTCCTCCAACTTTCCCGACTTTATCCCGGCTTCTCCGGACTATGTCCCAGCTTCACCGGGAAAAACATATTCTAGCTCTTCAAACTCATTTGGCGTAGTTCCAATGGCTTTACCAACTCTTTCGCTCTTTCATGATGATCCCTACATGAAAGTTATGCAAGCATTCTATGCTGAAAAATCACCTATCCCACCTCCAACTATCATACCTCAATCATCAATGCTTAATCCTCAAGAATTCTTTCTTCCCGAGGAACTACTACCACCAAAGAAACGAGGTTGTGATCGATCATCCTCATCTACTTCTGCCCTACCTCAAGACTTTGAGATAGGAGAAAGCTCTCGTAAGACAAGTCTGGAACGTCACGAGGAGCAAATTGAGGAAATCTTGAATCATCTAGATGAACTTTCTCTCGACCGTATTGAGTACATAGAAGACAAAATCGAAGGACTCGGAAAAGGTCGGGTGATCATCCAACAAGACTTTGACAATCTGGAAGCTGAACTCCAACAAGCTCGTGCTCAAATTTCTAAACTTCAAAAGAAGCAGATGGGAAATAACCACAAAATTTCTCTAGCTCGCTTCAGAATTACTGATCTAGAACACATCATCAACGATATCCAGATTCGTCATCAAGAAGATAAGGAAAGTCTTCTGAATGCCATCAATGAACTCAAGATCAGCCAAGAAGGACCATCAGACTATTAGATTAGATCTTAATTATTGCTTTTATTAGAACCTAGCCATGGGATGTGTGGTATAAATAAAAACACTTGTCAAATCTTGACTATGTATAGTACAAAGGCAAGTTGTTCTTAATATAATACAATGGCAATCCCGTTCTACTTTGTTGTTTCCTAATACCGATTCATATATCTTATATCCTATATCGTTGTCTTTATCTTAATCATCATGAATCATACCATAACTTCTATATCAGATACTTGTTAGAATTCATGATTTCAATATCACCATTATAACAACGCTTATTTTTTAACTTTAAGCATTACATTTTTAAGACTTGTGATATTATTCTTATTACGTGTTATCTTATGTTGATAGAATGCCTCCCAAAAGGACATCAACATCTGAAGCACCGGCCATGACTCAAGCTTCCATTAAGAAACTAGTTGCTGACAGTGTCACTGCGGCTTTGGAAGTACAAGCTGCAACAATGGCAGGTACTAGTAATCCCAACAGGAACACCGGTCCTACTAGAACTCCTATAGCAAAAACGGGAAACTACAAAGAATTCATAAGCTGCCAACCTTTCTACTTTAATGGTACGGAAGGAGCAGTTAGCCTTATCCGCTGGTTTGAACGAACTGAATCAGTATTCTCTCGAAGCAAATGTGTTAAGGAAAACAAAGTAACATTTGCTACTGGTACCCTTACTGATGATGCCTTGTCATGGTGGAATGCATACGCCCAACCTATGGGAGTAGATCAAGCCAATCAAATCACCTGGACTGAGTTAAAGAGGCTCTTGACAAACAAGTATTGTCCTCGAACTGAAGTCAGAAAGATAGAAGATGAACTTTACAATCTGACTGTAAAGGGAAATGATCTTAAACCTTACATTAGAAGATTCCAAGAATTAGCAGTCCTATGCCCGAACATGGTACCAAACACTGAGAAACTCTTGGAAGCCTTCATCAGCGGGTTACCTAGAATTATTGAAGGGAATGTTACCACCTGGAAGCCTCAAACTTTAGAGGAAGCCATTAACATAGCCCAAAGGCTAATGGATCAAGTAACAAAGCACACTTCGGTGCAAGTATCAAGTGATCATAAATGAAAGTTTGATGATAGAAGAACTTTCAACAACAACAATTACCGCAACAACAACAACTACCGTAACACCAACACCAACAACCACTACAATAATCACCAACCACAACAGAACCGAAGGCAAGAAGCTGTCAAAGCATATGCTGCCACTCCTGCTGAGAACAATAGGTATGCCGGAAACCTCCCATTATGTAGAAAATGTGATCTCCATCACACCGGACCTTGTACTGTTAAGTGTAATACTTGCAACAAGGTAGGCCATTTGACCAAGAACTACCGAAACAAGAGGCCAGCCACTGGAAGTAATCAACTACCAGTGACTGTTATTTGTCATGCTTGTGGAGAAAAAAGGGCATATACAAATCAGTGCCGAAAAACCAACATCAATGCCCAGGAAGAGCCACATGCTAAGGATAGGAATGCTCATTATGAACCCGAAAACCGAGTTACCGGGTATGTTTCTCCTAAACCAACATTTAGCTAGAGTATTATTTGATTCCGGAGCCGATAAAAGCTTCATATCCACATCTCTTGCCTCTATGCTAAATATCCCGCCTATTATAATAGATACCTTTTACAATATCAAAATGGCTGACGGAAACCTAGTAAGCACAAACACCATTATCTATGGTTGCACCCTAACCTTGCTAAATCAATCTTTCAAAATCGATCTTATGCCGATTAAACTCGGTAGTTTCGACATTGTCATCGGTATGGACTGGTTATCCAAGCATCATGCCAAAATTCTCTATGACGAGAAAGTCGTTCACATTCCTATTGACGATGAAACTTTGATCATTTGAGGTGACCAAAGTAAGACCCGACTAAATCTCATATCTTGTATAAAAATAGAACGATACATATCCCGAGGTTGTCAAGTTTTCATGATCCAAGTAACGGATAAGAAGAAGTCAGACAAGAAGAGATTAGAAGATATTCCCGTAGTTAGAGAATTCCCAGAAGTTTTTCATAAAGATCTACCTAGCCTACCTCCCGTTTGCCAAGTAGAATTCCAAATCGATCTAATTCCCGGAGCAACACCTGTAGCCCGCGCACCTTATAGATTAGCTCATTCAGAAATGCTGGAACTATCTAATCAACTTCAAAAATTGTAAGACCAAGGTTTTATACGACCAAGTACTTCACCCTGGGGAGCTCCTGTCTTATTTCTTAAAAAGAAAGACGGATCTTTTAGAATGTGTATCGATTACCGGGAGTTGAATAAACTTACTGTAAAGAATCATTACCCATTACCCAGAATCGATGACTTATTCGACCAACTTCAAGGTTTGAGTGTCTACTAAAAAATCAACCTAAGATTAGGTTATCATCAACTGAGAGTGAGGGATGAAGATATTCCTAAGACTGCTTTTACAACAAGATACAAACACTATGAATTTCAAGTTATGTAATTTGGTTTAACTAACGCACCTGCTGTATTCATGGATCTTATGAACCACATATGTAAACCATACTTGGACAAATTTGTAATAGTATTCATCGATGATATTCTCATCTACTCTCGTAATGAAGAAGAACACGCAAATCATCTGAGAAAATCATCTGAGAATAATTTTAGAATTACTCAGAAAAGAGAAACTATATTCCAAGTTCTCCAAGTGTGATTTCTGGATCTGCATGGTGCAATTTCTTGGACACTTAATTGATAGTCAAGGACTTCATGTTGACCCCGCCAAGATTGAAGCAGTTAAGAACTGGGCATCTCCCACTACACCCACAGTAGTTCGTCAATTCTTAGGACTCGTCGCCTATTACCAAAGATTCATCCAAGGTTTCTTAAAAATTGCAAAGCCTTTAACTAAATTATCCTAGAAAAACAAGAAGTATATCTGGTAAAAAGATCAAGAGACGGCTTTCCAATTGCTAAAACAAAAACTTTATGAAGCTCCAATCTTAGCATTACCAGAAGGAAACGATGACTTTGTCATTTACTGTGATGCATCACTTCAAGGTCTGGGAGTAGTATTAATGCAAAAAGAAAAAGTCATTGCATATGTGTCCCGACAACTTAAGCCTCACAAAGAAAACTACACCACTTATGATCTTGAATTAGGAGCAGTCGTATTCGCTCTTAAAATTTGGAGACACTATCTATACGATATAAAGTGTACAGTTTTCACTAATCATAAAAGCCTTCAACATATTCTTCATCAAAAAGAATTAAACATGAGGCAACACCGTTGGTTAGAATTGCTTGCAAATTATGATTGGGAGATCCGCTACCATCCTGGAAAAGAAAATGTCGTAGCAGATGCCTTAAGCAGGAAGGAACCACTCCGAATCAGATCATTAATCATGACCCTTCACCCAAAATTTCCAACTCAAATCGTTGAAGCTCAATCTGAAGCAATCAAGGAAGAAAATATCAAAGCCAAAAACCTACGAGGGAAGGATAAATCATTTGAAATTCATCCTGATGGAACTCGTTGTATCAAAAATCGAAGTTGGCTACCACTTTTTGGTGGTTTGAAAGACTTAATCATGCATGAGTCTCATAAATCGAAGTATTCCATTCATCCAGGTTCTGACAAAATGTACCAGGATCTAAAGAAACTCTATTGGTGGCCTAACATGAAGGCAATCATCGCAGAATATGTTGGAAAATGTTTGACATGTTCTAGAGTTAAGGCAGAATGTCAGAAGCCATCCGGCTTACTGGTACATCCAGAGATTCCTATGTGGAAATAGGAAAGAATAAAATGGACTTTGTTACAAAACTTCCTAAAACCTCAAACAGACATGACACAATTTGAGTCATTGTCGATCGCCTTACAAAATCCGCACATTTCATACCTACCCAAGAGACAGATAGTATGGAAACCCTTACCAGGTTGTACATCAAAGAAATAGTCTCCCGGCATGGTGTGCCAATATCCATCATCTCGGATCATGACAGTCATTTCACATCCAGATTCTGGAAATCACTACAAAGTGCCTTGGGTACTCAATTAGACATGAGTACGACATATCATCCCGAAACCGATGGACAAAGTGAAAGAACCATCCAAACACTAGAAGACATGCTTCGAGCCTATTTTATAGACTTTGGAAAAGGATGGGAAAGATACTTACCATTGGTGGAGTTCTCTTACAATAACAGTTATCATGCCAGTATTAAGGCAGCACCGTTTGAAGCACTCTATGGTTGAAAGTGCAAATCACCTGTTTGTTGGGCCGAAGTTAGAGATGTTCAACTTACAAGAACATAAATAATTCATGAAACCACTGAAAAGATAGTGCAAATTTGACAACGCTTGCAGGCTGCAAGAGATCGGCAAAGAAGTTATGCCAATCTCAGGCGAAAGCCTTTAGAATTTCAAGTTGGAGATCGTGTTATGTTAAAAGTGTCACCTTAAAAAGGTGTCATTCATTTTGGAAAGCGAGGAAAGCTTAATCCCTGGTATATTGGACCATTTAAGATTCTTAAAAGAGTCGGTCCAGTGGCATACAAACTAGAGCTTCCTGAAGAGCTCAGGAATGTCCACAATACTTTCCACGTCTCTAATCTAAAGAAATGCTTATCTGACGAATCCCTTGTCATTCCAATGAAAGAACTTTAGCTCAATGACAAACTTAATTTTATGGAAGAACCAGTGGAAGTTATAGATTGAGAAATCAATCAACTAAGACAAAGTCGTATTCCTATAGTCAAAGTATGATGGAACTCTAAAAGAGGACCAGAATTTACATGGGAACGCAAAGACGAAATTCGTGCCAAATATCCTCATCTATTTTCCAACATCTCTTCAAAGTCTAATCAAATCTCGGGACGAGATTTCTGTAAGGGTGGGGGACTATAACAACCCGTAAATTTTCATCAATGTAATTATCCATCTATTAAATTAGATGCAATGTAACATCTTTATATACCACCTTTATACAGGGAAATTTTTCGCTTTATTCCATTATGCAACGTAACTTGCATAACTAAAGTTAACAAGCTCATACAACCTACCTATGCCATCTATATCTATGTTTATATCATGTAAACCTCCTAATATGTCAAGTCTATATCGTAATATCATTTTTACCAAGTACATTATCCATTTAACAAACCATTTATAACAATATTATCAATTGAGCTATATATGTTAACGTTTATGCCTAAACCCTAATTATATGAAAATTTTACATATAAAATGAATGTAAAAGCATCCAAATCATATGTACAAGTTACTTAAGCTTAACATTTGAATATATTTCCCTCTAAAATCAAGGTACAACCATCCTAAAGCTCAATATATAAAACGTCAATGCACGAATTCAAAATAGCCCATTTTCTCTCCAAATTCAATTTAAAATTTGTACAACCTATTCTAGCAAGGATTACAAGTTCCTAATTCACTCATATACCCTAATCCTAAACCTTAACTAATCCTAAACCTAGTTCAAACCTAAAACCATAACCCGAAACCCTAAACGACCCCTAAACCTTGCTCAAACCAAGCAACCACCCTCCTTATCACTACCTTGCAGCCACCCTACCACCACACATCACCTCCTGGTAAGCTCCTTGTCACCACCTTATGATTTCTTGGCCCAAAAACCTTTTTGTCACCTCTTTCCATAACTGAACCCCCTCCACTCCATACACCTTTCCATGCTACACCATCTAGCTTACATTACTCACCATGTATAGCCTAGTGTTGATCCTAAACCTAACAAGTTTTTGAACAAGTTTTTACCTCAGAGTCTGAAAGAGCCATAGGAGCCATCTCTTCCTTGTGAGTAAAGGATTCTTCTTGATAGTTTCTTCTAGATCAAAGTTTCAGAACACAAGCTCTGATACCACTTGTTGATCCCCTTTCTTGATCGATTCCTTAGCTTGTAAGGGTTAAGTTACTTTGGATAAATCCAAAACAACTTATAGTTGAAACTTTGTGAATACCAAAGAGTATGCGGAATCTACTCTTTAGTACTTAGAAGAATATATGTGAATATCAATGAAACAGTAAACTTGTATAAACAATGATATCACTGAAAAGCTCCAATATTATTAATCTTAATAATACGAGTACTCTGTGTAGTACTAGGGTTTACAACCTTGAAGCTATGAACTATATAGAATGAGATGTCTATGTGAATGAATTGTGTATTGATCTCCCTTTTCTCTATGCCCTAGGACCTCCTTTTATACACCAAGGAGTCCTAGTGGGCTTACAATACTTTCCTAAGTATTTAGTCAAACATATTGAATACAATGACTAAGTATTTAATATTTTCCTAAACATGTAGTCAAATGTATTAAATACTTTCTCATAAATCTTCTCAATCAACATATAATCTCTTCAATCAACATTAACTTCAGTTGAAATCTTCTAATTAGCATATAATCTCTTCAATCAGCATTAACTTCAGTTGAGCAGCATCAATATTACTCTAACAGTAGTAACTAACACTAGCAGTAGTAACTTTTATGCTAGCAGTACCAACACGTCGAACAATACCACTCGAATGCAAGTTCTTAACCAACAAACAAGTGAACACTAAAAGTAACAAAACAAAAAAATCCTCTAGAATGGGTTGTTTGTCTACGTCAAACAAAGAGAGATGAGAAGAAGAAATGGATTCATATTATGAGATATAGGGTCCTCCTTATATACTAGGTGAATTTAGGGTTTACCTAAAATACATAACTTGGCTTGGGGCAGGTCAAACTCCCACACAACACCCCATGGTGTTGATTTTTTAACTTTTCTAATATTTATGGATAATTATATTTAATTACCTATTAATTAAAAAGCCTTATCTGTTGATTTTTCTTAACGAACTAATTAACGACCGTCGGGTTCCATCGGTTGATCTATAATTAATATAATTAATAATATACTCAATTATAGTATTTATAACATTCAATAGAATGATATCTAAGTGTAAACGTGTGTGACCCCGTAGGCTTACGTATTTCCATTTATATAAATATCCGTATGACATGAGCACAAACCAACAGCTCCCACTTATGAATGTCTCATTCATATAATATAACATACTAACATTGACGAATAGTCTCGCAATATCATCACTGCTCCCAGAAATACCTGAGTATGTAGTTTTGGTAAACAACTCAGCCTTCAATGGTTTAGGTCAGTTCTATCCCTTTGTTTCAAATACAATGTTAAATATAGATATGGAACAATAGTCATTCCATAGTTTAACAATTATGTTTCTCATATCAGTATTAATTAAGATCACCAAACGTAAAAAGAATCATCTTAACTACACTTTAGGCACAAACATGAAAATATCTGATCAACCCAAGAGGGGCCCAGTAAGTATCTTACTCCCAAACACGTGGAGGAACAAATTCTATTTTTACTACAAGTGTCCGTCATGTACTTTAAAATATTTATGAAAATAGTCCTTATAACTACCTTATGACAATATAGTGGTAGACTAAAATCAAGATATGCTATCCATACATGCAAAACCCGCTTGCATCTCAAGTTTAAGGATAAACATAACTTTCACCATATGTGTAATGCACCCAATGACGTCGATCCATAAAGTGAGTAACACAGGTGGGGTATCCAATATTCAATCTCATTGAATAACATGTGAAATTAGCATAATCATTTTTACATATTCTCTAAAATATAACCAAATACTCACATTTACCTTATCTTAACAATACTCCCGTATTGTTAACTGGTAATGGATATAGCTTTAGAATGTTACAAGTCATTTATAAAAATAAACATGCAAATATAGGACACAATTCTTATAAAAATTAAAACAAGATACCACGTATATTAATTCATTCAAAAGAAATAACAATCGTTTAACATCTCATAATCCAAATACTAACTAATAAATCACAGATTTACATGAGACTACTAGCAGGAATAATTCCAATCGCCATAGCATGTTCATAATGCTTATTGAATGGCATTGGTTTTGTAAACAGAACAGCTACATTGTCATCTATGTGAACTTTCTTAAGGACAATCTTACGTTCTTGAATTACTTCACGAATGTAGTGATATTTCCTCTGAAAATTTCTGGCTCCCTTTAAGATTTTGGGATCATTGGTGATCGCTATTGCAGGCTTATTATCATATAGCATCTCCACATGTCTTTTATTCGATGGCACGACATCTCCAAGTCCATCAATAAATTTCCTCATCCAAACGACTTCCATTGATGCTTCAACAACAACAATGTACTCGGCTTCTGTAGAATACATAACAGTAGTTCTTTGCTCGGCACTCTTTTAGTCCACGGCTCCACCATTAAGTACGAACATATATCCCGTTTGGGATTTGGTATCGTCCTTATCTGTTTGAAAACTAACGTCAGCATAACTAGATACTTTCAGCTCAGATTTAGGTTTTGCCTCATACACAAGAACCATATCTTTAGTATTCCTTAAATACTTAAGAATAGTTTTAACAGTAGTCTTGTGAATCTTACTAGGATTTTTCTGAAAACAGCTACACAAATTTTATGCAAAGGCAACATCAGGTGTAGTGCATCTAACCGCATACATGATTGAACCTATAACCGAAGCATAAGGAACTCTTCGAATACGTTGCACCTCACTAGGTGTTTGAGCACCTTGGGACTTCCTATAGTCAAGAATTTTTATCATTGGAGTATGCCTCTTCTTGGAGTTTTCCAACCTAAATTTCTTTTGGGTTTTCTCTAGATAAGCACTTTGACTAAGAGCAATCAACCGCTTAGATCTATCACGTATGATCTTGATTCCAAGGATGTATGCTGCTTCTCCTAAGTATTTCATAGAAAAACAATTATAAAGCCAAGATTTAACTTCGTGCAGCATTGTAACGTTATTTCCCATGAATAATATGTCATCGACATACAAGATTATGAATGCAACATTACTCCCACTAGCTTTGAGATATACATATGGCTCATTAGGATTTTAAGTAAAACCAATCTTTTTGATTTCTACATCAAACCTTTTATTCTAAGTTCTATATGCTTGCTTCAATCCATAAATGGAACATTGAAGTTTGTATACTTTGTTAGGTTGTTTTGAATCCACAAACCCCCCCAGGTTGCACCATATATACGTCCTCGCTTAGGTGACCATTTAGAAAGGTAGTTTTGACATCCATTTGCCAAATCTCATAGTCATAGAACGCGGCTATGGCTAAAAGAATCCTTATAGCTCTAATGTATGCAACAGGAGAGAAGGTTTCCCCATAATCTACATCGTAGGTTTGGGTATAGCCTTTTGCTACCAGATGAGCTTTAAATGTGTGTACCTTGCCATCCATGTCAGTCTTTTTCTTGAAAAGCCATTTACTCCTAATAGTTCGACCATTAGGAGGAAGCTCAACTAAAACCTAAACTTGGTTATATTTCATGGATTGCATGTTTGTATTCATAGCTTTAAGCCATTTGTTAGATTCAGGATCTGATAATGCAACCTTATAATTAGGTTGATGAGGTGTCATTTTATACACTATTTCAGGGTCATTTAACCCCTTAAATCATGCAAATATACCTAGATTATGTGCTTAATCGTTTGTTTTCAGGTTTTTAGCACTTGGATGGTATTTGTGGAAATACACGTGACTTGGGCTCATTTCGAGAAGAAACAAATAAGACTATGAACCTACACCATATCTCTTGAAGAATTATGCAAACAGTGCATGGAGACAGCGTCACAAGAATAAAGCGACGCCGTCGCGATCTATCTAGTAACGGCGTCAGGAAATTAAAGACGGCGTCAGGACGTAACCGACTCAAATCAGACCTAGAAGATTCTATTTCATGACAGCGTCGCAACTATAACTGGACGCCGTCGCGACAATTTCTCTATATATATTAAGCTAGATTTAGGGTTTTAAGTGTGTAGCTTTGTATAACTTTTGGGAGCCGAGCCTTAAGTAATTTGTCATCTTTTAGGCTAACTTTAGGGCCTCAAAACCCTATTGTAACTGACCTTAATCCATGTTTTAATCAAGTAAGATTATCTATCTTTAATCATTCAATATGTCTATGTGTTGTTTGATTGATTTACGTTCTTGCTTTATCTATAACATGTTAGGCTAAACACTCCTTTGTATTTGCTTATGATTGCATGAAAGTTGGATTGTAGATCCTTTTACTGTTGCTTCTTGTGATGAATGTGCATGTTAGGTTTTATAAAACTAGCCATAAGATATTAAATTAGCTAGATGTCTAGGGAAACGCGAGTGTGTAGAAAGGATACCATCGGTAACAGTCTTCATACTACCTTACCCATAATATGGTTGATCCCTCTTAAGATATTTCAATTGCATTTAATATACTCTTAGGGGCCTTGTAATAGTCTTCGTACTACCTTACTTGTGCGTTGCCTTAACGTAATATTAAATAGACGATGGGTTCGTGTAATTCGTTCATGACTTAGGAAATACTTAGACAGATCATCACGAGTGTGACAAGGCAACATGATTAGGAGAAGCAATTTAATGAGTAATGCATGATTAAGCAAATACATTATTTTATCATAAAGTTATCACCAATAGTTTAGATCATATTTAATTAGTTAATTAGTTAATCAACCAACCTCTTAAACCATTCATTTTATAGCTTTCTATAAAACATAAAAATACAAAAACAATCTACTTTCAATCCTGTAGATCTCGGTTAAGCTCTGTTCGAGCCTTCCCAACCTATTCCCCTAGAGAACTACAACAACCCTCGTGTCTTGCCCATACTACACTGCAACGATTAGGTACTCTGCCTAGGGAGTTATAAAACTTCTTGTTGAAGTCCTACAACTACCGTATCAAGTTTTTGGCGCCGCTACGTGGGTAAATATTTAGGTTCCGAACTTAGTTTAGCTTAGTTCTACTCGCTTGAATCCTTTTAAGTGAGATTTTATTTTCGTTATATTAGCTTTCTTGTAGTCTATCTTTTCTTCATGTTATTTGTTTCGTAAATCATTCTCGTCGACCATTATAGGAGACGCGAATCCTATCCGTACTCTTGGAGATTACTCCAAACCTAGCCACGAGGGCTACAAGAATACCATTGAGCTCCCCGTAGGGAATAATAAGGTACCTCTTCGATCCGACACCATCCGGTTGGTGCAAAACGGATGCTCATTTCATGGACTTCGGTCCAAGGATCCAAACCAACACCTCAAGGATTTCTTAAAACTTGTGGACTCACTTGACCTTGACGGTGCAAATAGGGAAAGAACGCGCCTGTGTTTATTTCAATTTTCCCTTCGCGATCAAGCTAGCAATTGGCTTGAACATCTACCCGCAGGATCCATCTCCACATGGGAGGATCTTACTACTCGTTTCCTTGCTTAATTCATTCCACCGGGAAGGACTGCAAAACTCCGCAACGATATCCTGATGTTCCAACAACATCCAGGAGAATCTCTTTCAGAAGCATGGACTCGTTTCAAGGACTTACTCCAAAAATTCCCTCATCATAGCATCGCCCTTTGGCTCCAAGTCCAAATCTTTTATGACTATGTCAATCCCGTCACAAGACGAACCATTGACCAATCGGCCGATGGTAAGCTTCGTGACAGAATCGTTGAAGAATCCTAGGCACTATTAGAGAACCTCGCCCTCAATGACAATGAAAGTTGGAACGACCCAAGGGGTTTCGCTAAGCCGGTCAAGGCAATCTCTTTGCCTCAAGATGTCCCGAGTAAATCCGACTGCCGCCTCATCGAGCTCGAACATCAAGTCCAACGCTTGATGGAAGCCTACATTGCTCCAATACAAACTACTTAAGTGAACAAGATTACTTCTTCATGTGAGATCTGTAGTGGTCCCCACGACACACAGTACTGTATGGAAAATCCTAAACAAGCCTTTGTTGAATATACATCCTCGCGTACCGACGAAGCGGGAGGTAAGTGGTACACTTTTAAGCCCAAGCAAAACAATTTTGGTGACACCTACAATCCGCTATGGAAAAGTCACCCAAACCTTAGGTGGAGACAACCCCAAAATTCTCAAAATAATTTCTCAAACCCACCTAACCGTAACGGTTCGATCTCGAACCGCTCCTTCAACAACAATCCTCAAAATTTAAACAGTCAATCAAATCTAGAAGGATTGGTGTCCAACTTCATGGCATCTCAAGATGCTAGATTGTCCAAGTTTGAAGCCGATTTCAAACAACAACAAAGCGAAATGATCAACAAAATCGACACAATATTGAAGGTCATCACCGATCGAATAGCAGAAGCACTCCCTAGCAACACGGTTAAGAACCCAAAATTGAATGTTAACCTTACCTCTCCAGTTTTATCTGCTCATTCTTAACTAACTGAAGACCCGCAATGCTTAATCCATATCCATGGTTCGATCAACACCATCACAATCTATCCCAATCAACAAAGCGACTCCCATGAGGACATGCCAAAAGAGAATGAGGAAGAAGAGAAGGACATCCAAGAAAATATTGATACAAACCCTCCCATACCACCTAATCCACCAGTTTCATTCATCACCAAAAAAGTCCTCAAACTCAATTCATTATTCGAATTTCTCGGCTTGGTCCCCCAATTATCCGGCACAAAATTTGTTTGCACCAAAGGGGACGATGGTGACGTGATGTTCATTTAGATATTTAAGAAGAATGTTGATTCCCGCAAGGAGGAACCCAAAGTAGGAAGATTAGAGATGGAGTATTCTTGACATATTCCCAACTCAGAACGAGCTTGCATATCACAAGTATCACATGTGTGGCCTGATCTCTTCAATATTCCTGAGAAACCCCATTATCAGAGAAGGATGTCCATTAAACCTTAAAATACCATGCAACATTAGACATGTACATGTGAAAAAATCCTACATTGATCTTAACTCCCCTCTAAATATCATGACCCGAATGATGTATAATTGGGGCATGAGAATAAAACTTGACCCTAGAGAAAATTCGGATAAAGGAGTTAGCAATTTAACGGGAAGGATTAAGGGAATGCGTTTTCGTAGGGAACTTCACTTATGTTACAGACTTTATGATTGTTGAGGATATCAGTTCAATTATAGACCCTAGGCTATCTCAAGTAGTACTAGGAAAACCCTTTGTTGAAATATCCAACATGACTCATAACCCACCCGAAGGTGTTGTAAGGATCATAAACAAGAAAGATGAAATTGCCTATAAGATGCCCCATAAGATCGAACACTAAAAATCGCTGCCAGACTTAGAAAAAGAGCACACGAAGTCAGTCTACCTTAGGAACAAAGAAGACAAAAGAAGAGGAGTTGAGTATGTGATGAGCAAAATACTAAGGTTTTAAAAAGAATGTCTAGAGCTTGGACCCGAATATGTGACTGGAATGGATGATGAAGAAGAAGTCATGTAAGGACGTGTGACTTTGAGTCTAGCTACAAGACTCATAAATAAAGAAAAGCGCTTCTTGGGAGGCAACCCAATGTTTATTTTATCGCATGTTAGAAGTGTCTTGTGTTTTAATTCCTTTTTATTTATTCTTTTATGTTTGAATTTATCATTTTGTAATCATGATTTGTTTTGTTTTTATCCTCGTCTTAATTTCAATCAAAGGTATTTTGCAACAAAATAAGTGTAGGGGAAATATCCGGTTTTTAAGAACCAATTCAAACATAATAAATAAATTGTTTAGATTAATTCGCGTCAGTTTCGAGTCATATGATTGTATTGCAAATCTCAGGTTTCATGCAGTAATTCATACATGAAATAAATTATATAATCGCGTGTACGAAGTTTTTCAAAAAAAACGAAAAGAAAATTTTCCTCAGAGGCTGGAGACGGCGTCAGGACTTATCCTGACGGTGTCGTGAGCACAGCTACAGGAAAATTTAAAAATTTTCAAGTATTTTCGAAAAATAGTTTGCACAAAATTTGAAATTTGTAATTCTTTTATAAACCTGCATAAACCTATGATTACATCATTACTATCATCCAATCTTTACTGCTTTCATAGAGTCAAAACCCTAAACTCTCGTTGTATATATCTATCCCATCGATTTTCTGCTTGGTGTAGTTGTCTTTGTCTTTGATTACAGGTTATATTTGATGAGAAGAAGCTTCAAAGTTTTTAGGAAGTTTCATTAGACGATTCTTGGAGGACGATTTAACCAGTTATTGCATGTTTCTTCTCCATTATCAAGCAAACCAAGGGAGTACTAGTTTCTTTTACTTATTTTCTTTTCTCTTTATTCGTTTTTACGGGTACTTCTAAAGAACATTGGGGACAATGTTCAACTAAAGTGTAGGGGGAAATAAGCCTTAGAAACTATTTTTTCATTTGTCATTTGCTTGTTCCTTAAAATGATGGGTAATATATCGAAACATAGCATAAACGGTAATTTTGACCAAAATTAATTTTTTATGACATATACCGACGGAAACCGAGTATTAATAGCGTCTCATAGATAGGAATGTATATGACTAGCGCAAAAACCCTCAGAATTTCACACAAAAAATGTGAGGTTCGCCTTTAGATCTTTAGGAATTCGGGTATCCATTTTCGATACCCAAGATAATTTATACCTTTAGCTTTCTCGAGTTAAGGTTCGAATGCAGTCATATGTGTCTATTTTGTCGTTACGGATGTGTATATATAGTCTTTGTCGCCTTTTCTAGAGCATTGATATCGATATTAAATTATATGAGTGTACCGGTAGTATATTAATGTAACAACTCGAGTTTTACGACGCGTACGACGATCGCGGATTCGACGTCATAATTATTATTTTATGAATTTCTATGATTAAACGTCGACATGTAAAAATTTTAATTGTCAAAAATAAATATTTTCGTATTTTATTACGGATGAAATTGAGAAATTTTTATTTTTGTCGTTTCGCGAGTCAACGTTTGACCGCACGACCGTTAAACGTTTTTAGCATCATATTAAATTACGTCGCCCCCCGTTAATGATTATTTTTGTAAATTATATTTTTCGCGGACTCCGTTGTCATTCGTTCCTCGACTTGGCCAAAGCTCGCGTTTTAATTAAATTGACATGCTTCCATTTAAAGTGTCAAGTGCTACTTTTATTTAAAAAAGTTTACAAGAGTTTTACAAGTAAATAAATTGGAAAAAAATGATGGTGATGCCCCTAGCCCCAAGGTAGCCGACGGCTACTATGCACACACACACTCAACCCTTAAATTTTTGGTGAGTCCCAAGTGAATAATGATTACATGTTGCTTCCAAGGTTTAACTAGCTCCTCTCACACTCCTTATAAAATACATAGTGCAAATTTTTTGTTCCTCTTCCCCCTTCCTCTTGAGTTTGACCGGCCACACACACACCAAAGCATCCATAAAAAATTTTGAGCTTGAAATTCCTTCTCATATCACTCAAATGATGATTTAAACTAAGCTAGAACCAAGTGCTAGTTGTCTTTTGTCCTCCCTTTTCCCTTTGTTTGCTCGTCGAACCCAACAAGACAAACACCCTTGGTGTTTTGATTTTTCCAACTATCAAAAAGAGTTTAGATGATGATTTAGCAATCATCTAAAGTGAAAAATGACACATGCAATAAGGTTTATGCATGTTTGAGTTTTGAATAAGATAAAGAGGGTTTGATCTAATTAAGTATTAGAGGCTAGTGGGAAAGTATTAATAAAAGGATTTGGGGAAGATTTGAATAACAAAAAGTTAAGGTTTTGGTGTTTTGGTGTGGTTCGAGCCGCGGCTGAGACAAGAAGGAATAATGCGAGTCCGTGGTTTTGTCCGATCTTGCTTTATGAAGCATAGTGAGTATTTCTATTACTAGTTTAATAGTTGTTTTCGCGATTTGATTTGTTTTCGATTATTGCATGTGATAAAATCCGAGCGAACTTGCGTCGATTAGTTAGATTATGATTTGGGATGATTGAGCGATGTGAATATCGTGTATAGGCTGTTTTTGAGGTGTCGTGAATGGATGGTTTTTGGCGCGAACCGTAACGTGTAAGTTTCTGTAGAAACTTCAGCATGGAAAACGAGGCACGAGATTTGAAAAATCTATTTTTTTGTTTCAAAATTATGATAGAGTTTATGTTTACGATCGTTTTGATATAAAATGGAGCTTCGAGCGAAATCGAGATATACACTTTAAGCTAGAAAATAAAGCCATTTGTAATAAATATTAAAAGCTGGCAGAATATAAATTGTCCAATTTGAGCACTTTCGAGTCCGTTTTAGCCTTCCGGCGAAACACGAAAGTTGTTCGGCATGTCGTTTTACTTTGCCGGAAGGTTTGTTAGTTTTAAAATCGCATAATAACGGGTCAAAACTGAAAGTCAAATTTCTGCACTATATTAAAAATATAATAAGTTTCTAGGAGAATCTTGTAAGGGCATTTTGATCATTTTTTGTTGAGGTTCAGGTCTCGGCTAAAACTGAAAAGTTGTCAGGAACGTCTTTTTACAAAAAACCTCTTTAGAGTCCGAGTCGTGAAAATATAATAAAGCAGGTCGTTTTGGACGGGTCAGATCTAAGTAAAAAGTATATATATTTATAAAAGTCAAATAAAGTCAAACATTGACTTTATTATGTAAAATGGGTTAATATGGACCTTGTGAGTTTAAAAAAAAAATAGTAATCACTATTAGTATTATGACAATAGCATGTTGGATTTAACGACTCTTAACAAATAAAATAGACTAGTTGCGGTGTAGAAAATAAATATACTATATGTATAAAAAGTCAACATAAAAGTCAATGGAGATTTTAATCAACGTCAATACGTTATAAGGGCGATTCGATTAATAAAAATAATATCGATTAATATTCTTATGTAAGTAATTATTTTGAAACCATTGGTCGATTCCAAAAATGAAAAGTCTAAAAATAGTAACTCTTGTAACATACGAAATATAACTACGATACGAGTAATTAACAACCAAATTGGGTGTCGAATGTACGACGAAATAAATAAATATTATTATAAATAAAATTAGATGACGGGACTTACTAAAAATGGTAACTTTCCGAAAATAGTAACTTTTCAAAAATAGAAAGTTTCCGAAAATAGAAAGTTTGCAATAAAGTATTGTAACGTGAAGGTAAAAGAATGATCGTAACTCAATTATGTGGGGTTTAGGATCGAAGACGCGCAAGTGGATTTCTCATCACATGTGTATATATATCTATATAGTTTTAATAGTTGCGATGTACGTACTATTCGATCAAATCTTATCGTATAGTAATCGAGCGACATAAATTATAGGTCGCGGTTGAGTTCGTTGTTAAATAGTTCATGATTGTTTTGGTTATTTTGATCTTCGGCTTTAATCAAGGTGAGTTCATAGCCTCGTTTTTGAACTGTTTTAAATGTTTTATAACCCGCGAGAGGGATACATGTTGTTTTGAAAAATTGAACGCAATGTGTTTTGATACGTGACATGATTTCATACTATGAGTATATACCTTTTGCTGTGTGACCGTTAATTACCGAGGAGGTAAACGCTGAATGCATTAAATGGATCTATTAGGTTTGACAACCCTTTCCGGGGTCTGAATCCGATGGTGAACACCCTGTAATAGACATTTTGTATTAAGACTAGGGGTGGTGGCATACATCCCGGTCAGTATTTTATCCTAAATGATAAATGTGTTAAGGTTCGGTACACGGGCTTATGTTAGTGGAAATCATGATATAACCTGCCTTGGAAGCAATGTTATAATTGTTTTTGTGGAACCAAATATTGCGTTCTGATTGTTATTTGTAAACTCTATGAATTCACTCAACTTTTTGTTGACGTTTTTAAGCATGTATCTCAAGTTTAGGAGTTGTTGATGGCTTGGAAGGAACAAAACGCGGATATCAGGGATTGTGTCTCGGTGAAAATTTATACATTTTATAAAAATGGGATTTGTAAGGAAGTCGTGCTGTGACTTATTAGAAAAGAAATTTGTAAAGTTATTTGGGACCTATGTAACTCTGATTTTCTTTAAATAATTTGAATAAATTTTGTTTATAAATGTATCATTTGATCGTTTACTGGGGCTCGTGTGCATGTATTATGAAATAGCACCCCAAATGTTGTACTTTGATGCGTATCGTATTTTGGGGGTGTTACAGAGTGGTACCAGAGCACGAGTTGTAGCGAACTAATTTGTTTTCAAAAAAAAACTTGGACTACAACTGTTTTCAGAAATTTTCATGAGTCTTTCACCATTGTCTGATATCTGCGCGCGCGTTGTTCCTGATCCTTAGATGCCTTGTGTGATGCCTTTAATTGCATTCTATGTGCGTGACAAGTGGAATACGCTTGGTATAAGTAATAACTGTATAATATATATATATATATATATATATATATATATATATATATATATATAAAGTAAAAACTATAATATATACATTATATATTATGTCATCTCCGTCCCATGACGTATGGTTATATATAACTTGGTATTCGCTTCTCGCGAAAAGTTTTAATATCTTTAAGCATTTAATGCGATATATAATAAAATCATCATATATGATGAGCATAATTTCACATACGATTAAAGATATGTATATGATGATTACTAATATAGGTAATTCTTTTCTTTGTAGTATCATGGGCGAACCCTTGTCACCTAACCATGTGTTTGACTTTCCTATGGATGAGCCGCATCCCGCTTATGACTTCTTTGCGCTTGGACTGCTACCAGGTTATGCTGGTAACCCAAACAACATGAACGGGTGGATTGAGGCGGATGTGCCATTGTTAGGAGAGCTGGAAGAGATGGGAGAGCCTCTAGGAGCCGAGGTAGACAAGACGATGGTTGACCCGGTGATCGATGAGCTAGCTGAGCCGATAGTTGAGGTAGAGGAGCGATGGTCGCCCCAGCGATGGACATAGAGGAGGACATGTCGGTACTATTTGGTGATGACTACGACTCTGGTGATGATGACTCTGAGGTACCCGAGGATGATGAGGAAGTTTAGGAGGTGAACGAGGAGTGGTTGATGGCACCCGTCAAGCCACCTCCGATGCCAGTTATGCCCCCACCGAGCACTTACGAGGTAGGAGGTTCTTCCACCGCTGTTGCTGAGGGACATTCTCTTACCCTCTGATAACGCTTAAATTATACATGTTTTCGGTGGCGTTATTTGCATTTGTTTGATCATTTCTCGTGAACTTTTGGTACTTAATCAAGTATATTTGTTGTTTTATGTTCATGATATGTGTCGTGGAATAATACGGAAGATTACACGAAGAATTGACGCTTAAACAAAGAAATAACTAAAACTGAATGATCTCCAGACACCTGTTCACTGTTTTGGTCATAACTCGGTCATACGAACTCCGTTTTAGTTGTTCAAGCGGCCACGCGAGCGGAATTCAATTATCTACAACCATACAAAAGGCCAACTGCTGAATATGAACAAAACTATGCCGCACTTGCAGAAAGTGCGGCGTACTTTTCACCTGAACTGAAAATTTCATTAACGCCCCAAAGTGCGGCGGTTTGACCCAAAGTGCGGCGCACTTTTGAGGCGGTGGAGAAAATTAAATGCAATTAAATGCTAAGTGCATTAACTCCCTATGTGCGGCACATAAATAAGTTTGTGCGGCGCACTTTGGCCCCTGAAAAGCCTATAAATAGCCTCCTTGGCCCTCTCATTTGACACATCCTCACACACAATTCCCCACTTCGTTTCTATCACTTATAATAGGTGTTTTTGGTGATCTTAGCTTGACAAACCAAGGATCCAAACACCCCTTCAAACCACCATCACCACCATACGATCTACCACCACTCTCCCCATCAATTTCTAGTAGATTTAATCCAAATCCAGGACAGTAGTAGTGAGATGTAATTTCCGAAATCATAAGCGATTGTGACAGAATTGTTCATAGTTTCCGGGTTTTACTTTGAATACAATAAAGTGTTCTTGAGAAATTCTTGTAAAATCATCATCATTTGCTCTTGGAATTTGGTATAATATTGTTTATCCTTTGAATATGATTATTATTGAATTGTTTGAGTTCATAATGTGTTTTATTACTTCTTTGATTATGGAGTAGTAATCTCGTGTTTGTTTGGGCACTATGTGATCTTGGATATAGAGCGTTTGGATATGTGTTTATTGAATTGGTAAAACATAATTTATATAAGAATATAGGCCGAAAGGGTTCTTTTATATATGTGTTTAATCATTCCACTATAATTATTGGTTATAAACTTTATAATAGGCCAAAAGGTTTGTTGTTATAATCGATATGTCATCGTTATATTTAAAGGCCGAAAGGATTTGTAACTTGTGAAATCTTTATTCTCTAAACTTATAAACACTATTCCAAACACTTCATTGTCTAAGTGATCATTGCCTAAACAAACATACCTTAATCATTTGATTGAATCATCTCTTCATTGCTTTCTTCGCATTATTCGATATATGCTCGTCTTGGTTAATTGATTTTACCAGTTCATTTTAGCCTTAACACCGTTAAATTTTTTTACCCCCCCCAAACTGTGAAAACTTTATTCATGTGGAATGATCACTGGACTACTAAAGCTATATCTATAGACAAACGGTATTACTTCTGAGTGGTGTGTTTTTAGTAAAAATCGAATTCTAGTATTATAAATTTAAAAGCTGGAAAAACACTCAAGTTTTTGGCGCCGTTGCGCGGGAAATTGTTTAAGTTAATAAGTTGTTGCTTGTTTTAGGTTGTATTTATTTCACAAAAAATTTTCAAAGTCGCCGTACCGTTTTCTAGAAACGGAACCAAAAATATTTTCTCCAGGAATCAGTTTACACCGCACATCTAATTTGTGCGTCCGGTTTTCTTGGAAAACCCAGAAAGACGCGTTTCTTTCCCAAGTAACGCCACACTTTTCTCAAATTTTCACAAACAGAATTTATTTCAAAAACCAAAATGACCAATCTGCTAGTCTTAGGTTTATATAATCATTTGGAATTGTATTTTATTTGATTATATGCCTTGTGTATTTGTAATTATCTAGTTTATCATAATTTTCAGAAAAAAAACATAAAATTTCCAGAAAAGCCGACGCCCTTTTCCTAAAGTACGTCGTACCTATCAAAAAAAATCTTTTATTTATTTATCCTTATTTGCTATATATAATTAAATTAAAATATATCTATATATATATAAATCTAGAAAAATAAAAATATATATAAAAAATATATATATAATATATATATATATAATATATGAAAATAATTTATTTTATTTTGAATATTATCCTATTAGCCTTAATTATATATATATAAATGTCTTTTGCAAAATGCTTAATGTATGTATAAATCCCTTATCTTTTAGAAAACAACTAGTAAATCTAATATATAAAATAAATAAAATTTTAATAATAAGAACTTGTAAATTTAAAATTATCCAAAAAGAATCCATTCAGATCGAATCACACAAATCTTCCACCGAACATCCTATCGTTAATGACTTTGTCGTTATAAATATACTTGAAGAGGATGTTGAACCCAAACAAATAATTCTCGATCCTAATGATTAACCTATTTGGGAAAATGCTAAGATTGTAGCACCGACTCCTAATTCTGCCATTGTTCAACCCAATGTTGATGACAACTTTGTTATCAACAGTACCCACTTGAAAATGATTCGGGAGAATAAATTCGATGGTCAACTACGGGCCGATCCGCATGATTTCTCGCAATCTAAGACATGTTCAGATACGGGGAAACTCAAAGCGAAGCCGTAAAGCTTTTAATATTTCCCTTTTCCTTGTGCGATGAAGCTAAAACCTGGTTTAACGAACTTAATGAAGAGTCTATAACATCGTGAGAACAAATGAGAAGAGCTTTTATAAACAGATTCTTTCCACCTTCGTTATTTAACCGTCTCTTACTTGAAATCATAAATTTCTCTCAACTCGTGTACGAAAGTCTAACTGACGCTTGGTTACGACTCAAGAGCATGCTTCGAAAATGTCAAGGGCACGGTGTTGGTTCCAATTGAATGGATCTTGTTATCTTAGATAGATCTAAAACAACTAGATTAGAAACCTTGTGGTGTATATATAAAGACTATGCGGAATTAATCTTTATATACTCAGAAGAAACAATCAAACAATGAACACAGAACTTTCACAAAGCTTTTAATATATTGAACAAACCATAAAACAACTATATGTTTTGCCTTACAATGAAATACTCTAACTATTATATGAATTGGACGACTATGAAAGTATATGAAAAAAAGATATGTCTAACTATGCCGTAGGGTTCCTTTTATACACTAAGGAAAACCCTAATAGGCTTACAAAACATGTTAGGAAATTATGCAGAGATCATGCATGTCTATTCCTAATTTATCTCATACATATCTCATAAGCAGTACTAATATACTAACTAACAGTACTAACTATATATAGACAGTACTAACATTGTACTAACAGTACTAACTATAAATAACAGTACTAATTATTACTACTAGCAGTATTAAGTCCTTCAGCAACATTATCATGTAGAAGCTCTTTAATTCCCAACAATCCTCCCCTAAACTTATGATTTACCTTCAAATCTTAAGTTTCTTAAATTAAATCTCTTTGATTTTGAGAGGATTCTTTCAAACACTTTAGCTTCCTTTCCTGTTAGCTTTCAAAAAAATTTCATAACTAACTCTGTTCTGCAATCTGAGATTTGATAAACTTTATAAGCTCATGTGCCATAGTACTTTCTTCTTCTGCTTCAATCTTTAAGTTGATCATCTTCTCCAAGATTTCTTTCTTTATTGGATACTTCTTTTCTACTAACATGTTGATCTGTATTGATGTACCATCTAAGAACAAAGAGTGAACGCCACTGTATTCATGCAATTTCCATCTCAACAACTCCCAATACTGTTGGTTCAACCATATGTCATCTTCTTCATTCGGATCAAATATCATCCTAAGATCTCCCCATAGATCTAAATCATGACCTTCAAGTGGATGATCTTTAAATCTTTCTTGAACCAAGCTGTAGAGTTGACTTAAATCTTGTCTATCAAGTCTTCTTAACAATGCTTGAATATCTCCATGAAAGCTTGAACTTCCATCTGCTTTTGTAATCTTGCAGACTTCAGAATCTTTTGCTTCTGTCATTCCCAGCAAGATATATTCCCATTTTACAATATTATGTTTGTCGCAGAAATATCTCAACGACTCTTAAATTAATTTTGTTATGGCTCAAACAGTACTAACGGCCACTTAGCAGTACTTAGTTTGGTCTAGCAGTACTAACTTGAACCTAACAGTACTAACTTCTCTCAGCAGTAGAAATATATCCCCAGCAGTACAAACTTAACACTAGCAGTATTAAGCTTATACCTAGCAGTATTAACACCAAGCATAATTTCTTGTACTCTTCTTCAAATATAGACTTGCTCATAGTTCATACCTTTGAAGTTTGTCATACTCCACTCATGCATTTTCTGTTTCTTCCATCCTCCCCTGTTTGACAGGATCCTCTGAAATCTAAAATCATAACTTGAGCTTGTCTTCCAATCTTTTGACTTGCTTCATCAACATTGTTAGAGTCTGAGCATGAGACTCCTTAGACTGTTTAAGAGTATTTTCCAAAATGGTAACTTTATCAATCAATTTGGTACACAAATCCATCAATTCTATAAGTTTTAGACTGTCCTCTTCACTTCCAAGTGTGTAACCTTTTGAGAGAGGTAGATCATTAGACTTATAGTTTTTGGCAACCTACCAGCCATAAACGGATTTGATGATTCTTTACCAGTTGTCGTGTAACATTCCGTAATTTCAGGTCATTTACAATACTATTTAATTTCACTATTTATTTTTTTTCTCGTACGCGTTCACTT
>BQNB010041198.1:0-46921 GCA_026074375.1 Tanacetum coccineum
CGACATGTCGCTGGGGAAAAGTCTGCAATTAACTTAAGATTTTATTATTAACTATAAATATTTGGTTTTAATCAGACGTTTCCCCAGCGACATGTCGCTGGGGAAGATACTGCCACCGTGGCACCAATTCCTTGACCAAAAAATACGTGGGGCCCACTTTTCGCTGGGGATTGTCGCTGGGGAACGTTTTGCCATCGAGCTTACCCCATCAACTTTTCCCCAGCGACATGTCGCTGGGGATATGTTTCCCCAGCGATATGTCGCTGGCGAAAAGGTTGGAATGTTGCTGGGGAAAGCATCGAATGTTGTAGTGAACGCTGGCCTGATAATGAGGCTGAACCGGTGACCGGCTTGTAAGATATTCACAAAAACCACATAACAGTTTTCTATATAAATCTTACTTTTTGATACAGTGTGTAAGAAGTTGCAATGGCATTTGGGATTACTTATTTAAACTACCAAAATTATCATTTGTGAGTAAAATAAGTTGTTCTTATTAATATGCAGATTTAGTATATTCTATATATGGCTAAAAAGTATATCGAATTATAATCTTACGTAATTATAACCCATCTCATCCAGCCTTACATCTACTCTGCTATGGTTTCTTTACAACTAATTTTTACTCCAATTCTATGATAATCAGAATTTATCTAATGATTTGTTTTAATAAACTCCTAGGTACAGATCCAAACAGCAGCTAAAAGAACCTTATGTGGATATAATGTTGCATCCTTTTACCGAAAATATCACCAACTAAGTTATAAATATAAAAAACATATCAAGTAAACCTCATTACTGCTCCCGATATAAGAGTCATCCACAGTTTTGATGCATGACCTTGCGGCCCTCCTTTTTGCAACCTGCTTATGCATAGTAAAAATTTGAAAAATATCCGTTACATGTGGCAGAACTTTCAGGAAAATATATATGGTGAAAGAAATATCTTTTTGACTCATTAGCATACCAAAATAGCGTGACAAAATGATGGCAAAACTGATGCTACAATTGCTCCAGCATCACCCACTTGTCCTTTCTTGCTTTCTTTAACCACAACCAAAAGGATATCGACAGTTAGCATAATTCTGTTATTGACACCCTGAGTCAGTATAATGTTAGCTTTATAATAATACCTCTAACTAATACTATCATACCTGTTCAAGCTTAGAATAGCAGCAATTTAAACTCGAGTAAGGACTTAATAATCATGAGCCTGGTTCCTTATACACTTCGAGTTAAAATCTGCAGCCCTGGTGTGAATAGACATTAAACTACATTATCAATATGCGAAAGTCATATTTAAAAACAATTAACAAAGTACTAGTTTATAAGCTAATAAAAAAAAAGTAAAAAACATACTCCGTATTTTTTTTTTGAATGGCGATTGAATTAGAACCTAGTAAGGACTAGATAAGCTAATAAAAGTAACGATATATAATTGGCCCATGGCATAACTCACTTTTGACCTAAGCGTCTAAATTTTGATAAAAAAATCTATACGTGTTAACACTAATTGAGTGGCTAAATCAACATAGAAGAAGCATCACTTAACAAGAATTATTATGATAGAAACAATAACGATAAAAAAGATTGAATTCATACCTTGAAACTTTGAAATCTCTTACCAGAAATCTTAAGCTACGATTTTAACGTCGGATTAGACTTTATAGAGGGGAAGAATCACGCATGACTTATTTTATATAAAGACATGATTAATGGAATCCGGAATAATCTATTTCAGAATGAATAAACGAGTTCCTATTTAAGTGTTTCTACCATATTATATTGTCTTGCATGATGGCCATCAATTTTAGTAGATTAACAAACGGTCTTACAGTTAAGGAAAAAAAGGATCAATATTTTGAGAAAATAGAATTAGAACATGATTCAGGGAAAGTCGAAGGTGTTGGATGTCAAGATCATACCTTCATTTGTGTTAGCAGTAGTTTGGTTTGTGCAGTCCAAAAAACATTTGTATATATTATTATGGGCTGCTGTATTATTTAAGTATGGGTCTTATGTAAATTAGGCTCAGATAAAAGTCAACCACAGACAGTTATTAGGATGACAGTTAGATATCGTTATTTACAGTTAGGATTTAGTGTGACTTTTAGTGAATCGACACAATGATTCAACACACTGTTTCACACAGTATAAATAGATTGTAAATTGTATTCTGTAAATACATCAAAGTAATATAAGTTTGTTTACCTTTGTTATACTTTTTCTGTCTTTGTCTATTTTGCTGTTTCATTAGCCTTATTCCAAACAGCCATTTACAGAAACTATGGTAAACTATCGTTCCAAATTGGAGGCCTATTGGCCACATGACCAAAGAAGGTCTGGCCGCACCTTACAGTGGCATCAGAGCCTTTGGTTGATTAAACCAAAATCATCATATACCTGTTGTGTTCATCTCGAATCAAGAAAAAAAACGCAGCAATTATTTTCAGAAACATTTACAAACAAAACACAAAATAAAAAAAAACTATCATTTTCAGTGTTTAGATAAACTGCTTTTCTTGATTGGGCAAATCCAATCAATCCGCACAAAGTGATTCTAAATCACTAAGCACGAAGGGTTCCACCCAGAAACAAAAATCAAACCCCGAAAACGAAAGGGATAGGCGCATTTTTTTACCATATTCAAACAAAGATATTAACACACAAATTTTGGATAACGAAAGGTCATCACAAAAAATGGACGAAAGAATCAAAAGCATCAAAAGGAACAAACACACCTTTTGAAGAATCGATAAATCGAACCCGCTTCAGAATCATCAGTTGATTCGTGGTTATCCAAATAAAAACCCCATATCAAACGGCGGTTTTTCACCAAGATCCCCAAATATTAGCGAAACCCAAACTTTCGCACAATCGGATCAAGGAATCAGTGGTTACGAACACAAGAAGGAGAAAGAGAGATCATAATCGCCATCTCAATCGGCGGACGAATCCACCAGAGAAGAAGAAGAGTAGGACCAAGCCTCAAGGAGACGAAACACACAGAGATGACGAACTCCAACACACATACAGTAAGAGGCTGACAAAACAAAGGGACCACAATGTGAAAAAACTAAAAATTTCAATAAGTGTACAATTACCAAAATACCCCTAATGCAGAGAAGATCTCTAAAAGTTAAACAAAATTTCAGTTAATTATAGAAATTATGAAAACTACAATATTAGCAATTAATGAAAATAAATTATGAAAATTTATGTAAGATTCAAATATCTTATATATGCAAGAAAAATAATTATTAACTTATATAAATGTATTTATGCCGAAATTATTAAGATTAAATTATTTTATATTATACAAATTTAAATATAAAATAAAAAATAGGATAATTATAAAATAATTTAGGCAAAATTAAAATCTGATTTTATCCCTTTGAAAAACCCAAAATCTCGGCATTATTCTTTAGTATATCTTTTATATACATTTTTTCATTTGTAAATTTCTTAAAACCAATTTCCGAAACCCTAAATAAATTAAGTGGCGGCATAAAAGAATTCTCCAGGGCTTGCACGATTTTTCTAAGACTATTTGAAGGTTAAGGAGTGTGGGAAAAATAGTGGGAAGCTTGGGTGTGCTTGGTTCATTTTGGTTATTGAATTTGGGTTTGAAAGCTCTACCGGGTCATAAATTCATAAAATCCCTAAGGATCACCCAGGTATTTTTACAACTCACTTTTCATCATATAAAATTCGATCTATGAGCCATAAAGAAAAAATGTTCATTCTATCATTTTAATTGATTTTATAAATTCAAATCATATCGAAACCCTAAATTCTACTAGTATGAAATCGGCATAAAAACTATTTGTAAAATTATTTTATATTTTTCTATAAGGATTTTCATATCACATATAACTCAGAAATATTGTTGGAAAAATTTAGAAGTAATTCGAATAATTATTGGAGATTTATCATTGTTTTCCATTTTTCGAAAATAAGGAAAAATGAAAGAAACGAATTAGGGTTAGGGTTTTTATATTTTTCCCAGGTTCAATACATGCTAATGAATGTATAAAAATTGTGTAATTATTGGGGAAAATTCAATAAGGGTTTAGTGGATTTAATTGTTTACCCCGATTTGCTAATTTAAAAGTATAAGGAAACGTGTTTTTTTTGGTAATTTCTGAAAGCTTGAGGGTCTGATTTAAGCATGTATAATATTTGTTAGATCTGAGCAAAATAAGTTGGGGGTAGAAAAAGTCATTTTGAGAATATTTATGTAAAACCTTACTATTTATAGATACCTGGCAATTTTATAGAAACATGCTATCTATGGAAAACTTACTATATATAAAACCTAGCTATTTTTAGAAAGTCTATTTTAGGGAAGTTTAAATATGAAACTTCTTAAATCAGGAAAATTTATCATTTTATGAAAAGTTAATTAAGGAAAGTCTATTTTTGGAAACTCACTATAATTGAAGAAGTCTTGCTATCATTAGTGAAAGTACCCATATAACAATAAACACTAATATAAACATACTAATCATGGAATATGTTAATCAATGTAATGTACTAAACAAGAATCATGCTAATTATAAAAGTTACTAAAAATAGAAAGTTACTAAAACAGAAAGTTACAAAAAATGGAAAGTAAACCTTCATTCATGAACAAGTAACTTATAATATGCCGTTAACATGTAGATTGCATTAGCAGGAGTAGCTTCATCTCTTATCCATCTCTTTCCGTTACGCTGGACATATGTACGGATATTCCGTCCTTTTAGTAAGGACATTCTTTCTTTCCATGATTCATCCCCAGAACTGCTATGCTTCCCCATTTTTATGTCTTTTGCCATGATCCCTTACATGTTGATTTCATGACTTATTCTATTGCCCGAGCTATATATACGCATGACCATGTTTTACATGACTTACCACCTAGTCATGGAGGTACCATGACCGTGACACATGAGGCACCTGTGTCACGACTCTTTGCGTTGAGAGTGATTTCACGCGGCGTCCCTTTTCATGTTACCAGATGATATATCATGTTTGGCCATTATTATTCCAGTGGCGTAAGGGTGCATCCTAGTTTAAATGTTTACACGTTCATGGTGATTGTTTGGTGTGCTCTACATCCCATCCATTGGAGCAGATATCCCTCCACCCATATTATTATAAGGAGTCACCCCCTATTACAATGTTGAGGCAGCCCCTCTGTACTAAAACATGTATTCACTACATTATTATTATGACATGTATGATTATATGAGCTCGCGGGCATTCCTTTATTATTTATGTTTATACTATCCATTGATATTTACATGACATCTTCCTTCTGTATTACCAGCCTTGTACATTTTTATTTCCTTTCTTCATGACGCATTCTCCAGGTTTCCCCATGACACTTTATGATCTTTCCGCACTTTAATACTTATTTATCCAGGAGTGCATACTTATTACTTACATTGTTATTATATCCGTTCACGGAGCGTTAAGCTCAGCGTATGTCCTTTCACTTTCTTATACGGCAGGTATCTAGAGGGAGATTGGGCATAGAGAGTGGTGTGCTTAGAAGGACCCATTTAGCTTCCTTTCTTTTTATCGCGAGAACATTTTTGATGTGCTATACTATCTTGGACACATGTTTTCGCCTTTAGGACTTCTTTAACGTTATTCATGTTAGCTCATAATTGGGATCCGATGTTTGATTCCCGTCTTTCCACCTTGTCCTATGTTATTACTTATGACTTTATGCCTTTATTATGCTTTGATATGACACCATGATTATGACGTTTCGGCCTACTCTCCGGAGCGGGTTTGGGTCATTACACAAGGGTTATAATAACCCTATAACCTAATCAGGTTCCAAAATTCAAAACACACCCTTTGCCTTTTCTTTTTTTCATTTCTATATATAAACTTTGATTATATAGAATTAGAGGTTTAGGATTTGACACTAGTTACCCCTTATAATTCTAGATAGGTAACTTAATCTAAACCGGAAGATAAAATATAGTAGTCGAGAAATTTTTACTGCCTACTATATTAAGAGAATAATTTTGTAAGGAGTAATTAACCTTAGGTTATTCGAACATAGATTTAAAGCCCCAAGGATAGTTTTTGGAATAAAAAAACTAGTCCCGATAATTTGTTGATACCCTTCAAGAGCATTTACCACAAAATCCGACACACTTAGTGTTAGGAATTTTATTTGGGAGATTTTATTTAGTATCCTAGAGATATGACGAAAGAAAGTGGAGATACTTCGA
This sequence comes from Tanacetum coccineum, assembly GCA_026074375.1. Lineage (NCBI taxonomy): Eukaryota > Viridiplantae > Streptophyta > Magnoliopsida > Asterales > Asteraceae > Tanacetum > Tanacetum coccineum. Next base: position 6,237 of record BQNB010041198.1, read on the forward strand.
AGAAGGAAGTAGGTACTACAAGTACACCACAATTCCAATGTCCAATTTTAAAACCCTCGAATTACTCACTATGGGCAATTCGAATGCAAATTATCCTCGAAGCGAACGGTTTATGGGAAATGATAGAACCCAATGAAAAAACCCAAGCAGACAACAAAAAAGACAAAACTGCTATCGCATTCCTTTATCAATCCTTACCCGAAGAACAATTGCTTCAAATAACAAAACACAAAACCGCGAAAGCCATATGGAACGCCCTGAAAACTAGACACATAGGCGAAGAGAGAGTGCAACAAGCGCGGTTGCAAACCCTCAAGTCCGACTTTGAAATGCTACACATGAAGGAAGACGAAACAATCGACACCTTCACCACAAAACTAACGACGTTAGTAAACAAAGCAGCAAGTCTAGGGCACACTATGGAAGATGAAACATTAGTACGCAAATTATTAAATGCTGTACCAGATAGGTATCTACAAATAGTTGCGTCAATAGAACAATACTCAGACCTGAGTGAAATGACCTTAGAAGAAGCAATTGGTAGACTTAAAACCTACGAAGAAAGGATTAAGTATAAAGGCAAACAAGTGGACAATCAAGATAGACTATTATTCACACGATATGAAGAACAAGGCAGAAGACGTGGTCATGGCGGATCCAACCAATCACAAGGGCAAGAAAGTAACTTTAAGAAAGAAACACATAACAATTCAAATAAACTTACTCATGACAAGAGTAAGATAATGTGTTTCAAATGCAAGGAGTATGGGCATTATGCAAACAGATGTCCATTAAAGAAAGAAGAACAATCCAATCTCATTGAAGAAGATTTACAGCCACAATTACTTATGGCAATTATTGAAGAATCACGAATCTGGAATGGAAGGAAATTCATTCAACTTCAACTTAACTGATATCAAACAACAAGGAGTCGGCAGTAAAAGCTTGGATGGTGGAATAAACGAAAGCATGAATCGACCTGAAATCAAGGAAGATATACACTGCAAGAACTCCAAAATTAGAAGGTGGAAATAACCAAGAAAAAATATGATCAACCTGGACTCAAGGAAGATCACAACAGCAAAGGTGCAAAGGTGGAAATAGCTGGAAAATGATCTACCTGGATATAAGAACGATCACAAGCACTACAAGAAATCCTACAAGAAATCAGATGGTGGATTCAACCAGAAGATGGATCAAGAAGACTTAAAGACCTACACAGCAGCGTTTGTGAATAGGGGAGAGAATGTTGGTCTAAAACCCAATCAACCGGATTAATCCCAAACCCGCTGGAAAACCCAATAGAAGTCAAACGGGTTAAAATCCAACCCAACTGTCAAAGACAGTTAAATAACTGTCAAATAACAGTTATTTCCTAACAGACACGATGGTTCGACTGAACCGACACAACTTTTAGATCGCACCTTTTCATTTTGTATATATAGGAACAAATCTGTAAGAACAAATTGGATGACTGATTTTGATTATATAAAATTTATTGTTTTTGGTATATCTTTGATTGCGTTTAAACTATTACGATCTAACATTTTTCACACTTAATCCAATTAGCTTCAATATAACAGTATCTTTAATCAAGCTAAGAACTATTTCTGCATCTCTTTTTTCATTCTTGAAGATCCTATTATTCCTTTTCTGCCAAACATAGTATACTGCAGCATTACAAACAATCCTTCTAACAATGCTCCAAATGTTCCTATTTAAAGGTAGTGCCTTCATTTCACTGAGAATCTGGTCCCAACTACCAGACAATCTAATATTCATCAACTTCTTTAAATCAGTCCATACAACCTTTGAGAAATCACATGTGAAGAACAGGTGATTATGGGAATCACTGCACTTGTTGCATAATGCACACTTAAGAACATCATTTGGCTTCCAAAGCATTACTTTATCTTGAGTCATCAGTCTCCTCTGCATAGCAAGCCATGCGACAAAAGAATGTCTAGGGATAGCATGTGGGAACCAAACTAATAGGTGCCAATCAACCTTTCCCTCATTGCATCTCATTTCATGCCAAATATTACTTATATTAAACTTTTTCTCTTGGCCATTACTTGAAATCCAAACAGCATTATCAACAATGTCTTCACTCAAACTTGGAACTTGAAGCTGTCCCAATTCAACAAATTCACTATTCCATTCTACAGGCCATTTCCATCTTCCATCATTAATTATCTCATTCACAGTACACTTATTACACAGTCTAGCATCATATATATCCCTTTGACCAATAAACTCCCTTAGAGGGCTAACAGAAAACCAATTATCATGCCAAACATTCACTGATTTTCCATTTCCAACCTTCCATCTAATATGTTTCTGAATTTTATCTCTTAGATTAAGAATGTTCTTCCATCCCACAGTACATGTATTATTACTTTGAACTTCGCAAATGCTCCTACCCTTTAACTTTTCCATGTAAATCCATTTGACCCAAAGAGTATCCTTTCTCACAGCAACATTCCATAAATGTTTCATCATTAATACCTCATTCCAAACACCCAAATCCTTTAGACCAAGCCCACCTTGGTCCTATGGCCTATAAATTTTTCCCCATGAGACCTTTGCTTTCCCTTTAGAGAGTTCACCTTGGCACCATAGAAATCCTTTTAGTATCTTGTTGATTTCATAGATGACCTGTTTTGGAAGCAAGAAAACTGATGCCCAATAATTTTGCATAGAACTTAATACAAAAGCAATTAACTGATCCCTTCCAGCATATGACAGAACTTTGTTCTTCCAATCACTAATCTTGGTTTTTACTTTGCTGATAAGTGGCTTACAATCATTAACAATAAGCTTCTTTGTTAACAAAGGTACTCCAAGATACCTTACTAGAAGCTTTCCTACAGGGAAAGGCATGATGTTTAATATTTATTGTTGTTCTGCACTTGATAAACCTTTAAAGAAGATAGTACTCTTCTGCATATTAGGCAATAATCCAGAGTAATTACTGAACTCATCAAGAGATTTCCTTAACTTTTTAACTCCATATGCAGTAACAGTCAGTTTTAACCAAGCCTCGTTATTCACTTCTTTCAAATTCCTCTTTTTAACCACGTAATATATTTTGGTTGATTAACTTACGGGGTTTGAGCAATCGCTTGAATTCCACTTCAGTAGCTTGACGTGATCACTCTGGCTTTGTTGGTATTAAACATTATTTGAATCTCAACTTGTTACACTTATTGCGTTATGTTACCGATTGCAGTAATGTTTTGGCCAATCATGTTGAATGTTCTTGAGTACGAATACAGTATTGTTTTTAACATTTATGGCCCGTTTGGTTGGTGCATTTTACTGGGGGTTTGGGCTATAAAGTAGAAATATGACGTTTGGTTTGTGTTGACGAGATTTGGGTTTATATTTGTATCCCAAACAGTGAGGGTTTTATAAAAGGTATGGGGGAAGTATGGTTTACTGACAAAAAGTATTTCATGGCTTTGTCTTATCTCTTTTTTCTTTTTGTCGTTTTTTCAAAAGTGTACTTTTTCATATATTAATTTTTATTCATTTCACTTTTTTTATTATTTAAATAAATTTTAATTTATATTTTATTATATAATATATTTTTAACTATTATTTTCTCTCTTTTACATCAAATTCAAATCTAAATTTTAAACCAAATATAAATTCAAATCCAAATTTTAATCCTAAACCCATCTAAAAACCAAACGGACCCTTAGTTTCCCTAGTAATTGAGACTGTTTTGGTCAGTTACCCGTGTTGAATATATAAAACACCAAGTGAAGTTTATCATATTAATTAGGGTTTTTCTAACATGTGCCCAAGGGGCACATGTTAAGGTGGGGAACCTGATTGGCCAGCAGTTATTTGTGGGGCCTGATAATGATTAATAACAATAACTGCTGGTCAATCAGGCTGTGACACATAGCCTGTATCCCCACCTTAACATGTGCCCATGGGGCACATGTTAGAAAAACCCTATTAATTAAGATTAAACTAATATTGTGAGTAATATATAGCTACTAGTACGCCCGTCCTAGTAAACTGCTCATAAAAAAATACAAAGTTTGGTGTTTCTTTTTCCCTTATTACCACTTAATGAGTGAGCTCAACCCTTAATGCCTCTTAATTGGGGGACTCATTAAAACTAGAGTCTCACAATAAGTGGCTAGTTAATACATTCTTTTGTTACCACTTAATTTAGTAAACACCCCCTTTGGTTAAACAGCTTATAAACATGTCTGAACAATTTATTTCATTTTTGTGTTGTATGATGCAAGGGTTTTTCTCAAATTCATTCTTTAAGCTTAGAGACATAGGGATAATGAATATGGAGGTCACCCGAATATGTAATTTTTTTTACCTAATTGTGTTATACATGCATCTGGTTTTAACGGAAACCATTAAAGTGGTAGATTTGCCCTTTATAATTATTTTACCTAATTTTTGTACTGAACCAACCAAGCATTTACATTTTGGTCGGTTATTTCAGCTGTAATAAATATGGTATATTTGACACCATCGATTGCTATATAATTGTGTCATTTGCAGCCGTTGGATGAAAACGAGTTGTTGCCCTGTAACTATTCTAAACCGACACTAACTTTTCAACTCCATATGCAGTAACACTTTTAAACAGAACTCATTATCAACTTCTTACAAATTCCTCTTTTTAATCGCGTAACATATTTCAAAGTTTTGATTGAATTAGGTTTTTATGGCGTGAAGGGAAAAAAAGCATATATTATCTTATAGGTTAGATTTTTGAATTAGGTTTTTACTATTTTACTATGAACCTAACTTAACTACCGAGTAAATTACATGTCAAATTAATAAACTCAAAATTCATGTAAAATGAGACTATGGCTAATCAAGATTTCAAAACTCATTGAATAAGCTAAAAAAAACACCCTCATTATAAATACCACAAAATGCATATTAATTTCTTGCATTGTTACTATTACACTCTCCGTCTCAAAATGATTGTCATTAGTAATATACAAACGGTTTAAAAAAGGTGTGAAAAGAGGGGGCATAAGGGGAAAGTGCCTCGTTAGTGCGAAAAAAATTGTAGTGTAAAATTTTTAAATTATCTGCCTTTTTTTTTTTTTTTTTAATTTGTCCCCCTTAAAACCAATTTATAGTGTACTTTTTTAAAAATTATTAAATTGTGCCTCCTTTAGCAAAACTTTCTGACTCCGTCTCAACTCTTTAACCAATCAAACATCATCCTCACCCTTTAAACATTTTTTTATTAGTTGAAATAAGAAATGAATAATTATTTTAAACATTCCAAAACAGATTGTTGAACAATCATTTTGATATAGAAAAAGTACTATTTAAAATAGACATTCATTTTGTCGATTGACACATTAAGATAAACCTTGCATTTCACAATTAATTTAAAGAAAATTGCTTTAAAATGTTATAACCTGACCTTTTTCTTTTTGTGTACACCCAACTTTTAATTTTTATTTTTTATTGCTCGTATTGCCTAATAACTCCTATTGTATGTATTGTAATTGTTACCGGTTGGTTTTAACATGATATATATTAATTAGATTTGTTATGTTGTTGCTCGAGGTATCCACATGTAAATTAAATAAAAATAATAAATGAAAAATTGCTTAAAAATATATACAACTTGTCATTTTCTTTTTAAGTACACTCAACTTTTTATTTTAATTTGTATTAACCATAATGCCTGACAATTCCTATTGTATATATCAAGGTTTTCAAGAACGGGATCCTACCCAGAATCGTTTTCATCTTTGCAAGATCGAGATCGTAAAGTCGTATCGAGATCGTAAGATCCTACTATAATGTCATTGTCTTAATAGTCTTTGTAATATTATACAAATCTACAAATTATTATATATCATAAACACAAAATTATATGAATGTTTAATAGAAATGTTGTCCTAATTATGATTATGAAATGTTTAAGATAATTAACATGTTGATTTTTAAATCTATGAAACACAACCCATTAATTTGTAGTTTTTTAGTTTGTGGTTCGAGAAAAGTAGGATCGGATCGGAGTAGATCTTAAGATCATATGGTCAAGATCGGGATCCTATAAAATCTTAAGCATGCAAAAATCCTATGTAGGATCCGGATCGTTTTTGTTTCACAGTATCGTAAAAACGTAAGATCCTAAGATCATGATCGGGATCTTAACAACCATGATATGTATCATAGCAATTTATACAACAAAAAACGACATCTTATGGAAAACCATCTTGTACTACCACCACGAGCACTCTCACAAACCTCCACATATCTCGCTAGCCCTGACAAGATTGACGTGACTTACATGATATACACCATAGCAAGTGGATAGGAAAAACTGGAAAATATTATTAGATCGCAGCTATCGCGAAAATTCGCTAAGGTTCTCGTAAAAGTTTGTAGGTTAGAGATTTCATTTTGAGCTTTTGAAAGTACAACTCGAACCCATGTCGAAATGGCCTCAAAATAAATCGACCGGTATTCTAGATTGAGCTCTATGATTATTGATACGTAAAAACATGTATAACAGAATTAAAGATGTCGAAAAATAAGAAATAGAATTAAAAAGGCTTTTATAGTATTTTTTTTTGGTAATGTTGGCCCCCCTTTACCTTTATTACCCATGGTTTTAAAAGGCACGCCATGACGCCGCTAAGGCCTCGCAAATGCGCGAGGCGTGACCTCCATGATATGAAATATATCAAGGCGTAGGCTTAAGGCGTGACGTGAGATGAAAAGTAAAAAAACCTGATGAGGTGTGATAAGGCATGATGCGTAGAAGCTTTTTTGAATTCAATTTCGATAAAAAATCATTTTTTTTTCTATAAAAATGAAAAAGATTCAATGCAAAGATATAATGTTGACTTTATTCCTTATGTATGACACTTTTTGTAAACTCAATATATTTAAAATATGATATATATATATAAATTTATAAATATTTTCATATTTTGTGCCGCTTTAAGTCACGCCTTAAAAACGCCATGACTTGCTATGATTCCTAAGACGTGAGGCTTGGCCATGCGAGAACTGACAAGGATCACCAAAAACATAATGCCACTCCTTTTAAAAATAAAAAAATTAATGAAAATCCTCAATAATAATAGAATCCACCTATATTCTTCAGTATCATCATGTACTCTTCTCTTTTTTCACAAAACCTTACACACGGCCGGTATTAATTGTTTGGTTGCACGCTTTATAAGAAATTCTGCACACTTCATAAGAAAAATTTTGTATTTCCAATTTCTTATCAAATTATTTATAACAACTATGTTTTTTTAAAACATATATGTTGTTTTTAAAACATATGTGAAAAAAATACAATTATTGAAGGTGTGCATGCATGTTTTTGGTGGTTCTGTCAGTTCTCGCACTAAGAATGGTTCTGAAAAGAAAGTCTCACTATATATATATATATATATATATATATATATATATATATATATAGAGAGAGAGAGAGAGAGAGAGAGAGAGATAAATTTATAAATATTTTCATATTTTGTGTCGCTTTAAGTCATGGCTTACAAAACCCCATGATTCGTCATGGCTTCTAAGGCGTGAAGCTTGGTCATGCCGCCACGTCACGTCTCACGCTATTTATAACGTTGCTATTACCCCTTAATACCCACTTTATTGACATAACAAGATGATTTTTTATATTTTTTTGGTTTTGTATTTTTTATCTTTTACTATTTTTAACAGTTTTATCCACTTTATTAACATGACAAAATAATCTTATATAGTTTTCCACTTTGTATTGTTTGTTATTACTTTTAACTTATAAAACTTTATATATTATGTTACGTTTTATATTTTTGCAGTTTTATAAACATAAGAAAATTATAGAAAAATTTTAAAACTAATACGGAGTATAATTTTTTAAGAGGGGTATTGCTTTCACTTTTGAAAGGTATGACCCCAATATTTTATAAAAACATAAAACTCAAAGACTATATTTTTGAAAAGTCAATGCAGTGAAACATCTTTCATCAAATTTCCCTTGATCATGTGAACACCAACTTGTCAGATCCAAAATAATTGGTGATTACGTAAGGAGATTTAATTTGTCTTACATCATCACTAAATAAATTATTTTAAAGGAATATTATTATATGAATTACCAATCTATTGATCTAAAATAACATGTAGGAAAACATAACGTGTGTTGCATTGCATCTTATAACGTAAATTGCCAGGAAGATCATCAAGTGGCTTATTATTTTATATATATACAACTGTGAATTCATTATAATCAAGTTGGTTGTCGTCCCCAAATGTTAAAATATAAATCAAGACAGCTAAGTTATTGCTTCTTATAAATTAACATCAATTAAGTGTATAGATTACTAATTATTAAAAGTGTGAGTTGATACTTACCAGTACGTACTCTAATGGCTTCCTCAGAAACTATCAGCAGGAACAGTATCGATGAAGGTATGACCCCAATATTGTTTTACGTCTTCTTTGCTTATTCTGTGTATACACAAATGTCAATTGGCTATAATAAAGTTGCTTTCTCATCGATCACCAAATGATATATAATACGTACACCTTTAGATTGTCAACTTATTGTTTCTTACATATATACATCTAAAGCATGATTTTAATCTTCATTAGAACCCATTGTACCTACCACTCAAGAAATAGCTTCCTCCCTCAACCAAGGTATGGACTTTCTTCTTTTCTTTATTTCTTGCAAACTGTTTTTATTGTAAAGTATCAACTTTCTCGTTCATTTGCTACTTTTCTTTTACATCCGCGCGGCTTTGAAAAATCTGAGAAATAATGAACAGCCGTTACATATGGTTTTGTTTACGTGCCTTTGGTATTTGTTCATCTGCCTCTTTTTTAATTTATTCAATCACACCAATAACCAAATCTGAGAACGGAGTCAACGGACCCTCCCAGGATTTACCAAGCACAAACCATTGATACCTAGCTAGTATTTTTTATTTTTTTTTGGGTAAAACCATCGATACCTAGTTAAATTGTCGACCTAACTTCTGTCATTTGCTAGGGTAATATAAACCCTTTCAGTGTATGTGTTCCGTTAGTTTGGTTTAATTTAAACCTAAACTAATAATTGTGAATTACAAACCCCTTTTGTTTACGGCCATAAATAGACTGATTTTCGCATGAGCTTACTTCTGTCATTTGTTGGTGTATGAAATGATCACACAGTGCAAGAAAAAACATACAAGGCTATTCTAGAGCAAAACTGGACGAAAGTGCGAGAATTTGTTAATACGGGTGAAATTGCATGGACTGATAAAGTGAATCTCTATGGCGAAACATCACTCCACCTTGCTGTTGGTGAATATAAAGATATTGAGGTTGCTAAGGATATCCTTAAGTATATAAATCCCGACTTACTCTTAACCATGGTAGATGAGAATGGGATGAGTCCAGCGCACCATGCTGCACTTGTTGGCAACACAGAGGCTTTAAAGATCATCGTGGACTATAACCCAGATTGTCTACACATTCCTGATCATAGAGGTTACTTACCAATTGGTTTAGCTCTTATTGTTCCCAACATAATCACGTTTCTATATTTGTTCAAGCAAATCAAAACTCGTACTAGTGATTACGACAAGATGTGTGAAGGTGGTCGAGGTTATGAAGTTTTGGGTCGTGTAATTGATGAAGGATTAATTGGTAACTACGTTTTCAAATCCATTTATTTATCTTCCCTTTAGCTATACATGCATGAAAACATATTGAATCTTAAGTTTTAGAGATCCAACTAAGGTAATATTAACTTAAATTTTAATCCTTTAGTGCAAAATCTTTTATTTCTGAAATCCAGGTGAATATTAGCAAAAACAAAATATACCATGTGCATTTTTGAAAATCGAGGAACTTTATGTAATTTTTACAAAAAATTACACTAATAAAAATAATCTATATGAGGACGCAATATCCTGGGATCCCTTAGTTACGCTAGTTATTAGATATCATCTTATGGTCTGTGTATTTTATTTACAGATGTAGCATATGAGTTGATCAGTGATCACCCAAGCATGGTTTCCACAGTATACAACAATCTCGACACCCCATTAAAGTGTATCATGACAAATGCGGACTTATTTTACAGCGGAACACATTACAATTTCTATCAAAGATTAATTTACAGTTGTATGTCGTTTTAATCCATCACTTGCTCTTAAATCAATCTAAATTATTTTTTATCGCTTGATCCTCTAATGATCCAAGTTGTTCTATTCAAAATCAACTACTGATTGATTTTTCTCTTTCCCCTGATAATAATGATAATTTTTGTATTGAAGATGTACCGATCAAGAATAACAGCTTTGGTAGTACTAGTACTGATACAACGACAGATATTGAGAACCAAGTGACAACTAAGAAGGATAAGTTTGTCACCAAGTCCATGAGGAAAAGCGTCTACAATGGTATACGTGTGTACAATGCTCATTCTTGCATTAATATCATGCCGCTCCAAAACAAAAGTTCATTTACTATCAAAAACCAATAGTATACCTTCACAATTTATATCAATTACTTTTCACTTATAACGTTCATGCTATTCTATTTACAAATAAAATCTAATTTTATGTGTAGTCATCACAAGGAATGTTGTCAAATTATGGGAGATCACACTACTACATGGTAAGCACAAGTTTCGTTAAATTTTTGTCAAATTTTAGGCAAAGTGATAATATATATAGGTAACGTACCGTATAAAACATGGCAATGTAGTAGGGTGTTCGATACTTTAATGTATGAGTAATTACTGAAAGTTATACTGTAGTCGATGTTGTTATCAACTTGATCCTTTTTTGTTTATGCTTTAAGCTTAACCCATTGGTTCTTAACTGAGTAACTGCAGTACCGCACATTAAACGCCTCAAGGAAGATAAAGAAAAGCACAACACAACTATAAAGGTACTAAGGTGTATATGTGAGGAATATGATAAAACAAATACACAGGGTGTGTATAAAGATGCAAGTTTTTTAGCTGCACAAAATAATATCGCCGAAGCAATAGAAGTGATACTCGGATACAATCAGGCAATACAGATGTTCCGTGAGATCGGTCGTTACATCTTTGAATCGGCAATAACGTACCGAAGCGAAAAGGTTTACAAAGTCTTGACGCATCGTAAGAATGTTAAAAAATCCATCTATAAGATGTTCATAGATGATGATGGTAACAATGTTTTGCACTTGGCTGCACGTTTGGCACCCATACACAAACTCAATGTGGTTTCTGGTGCAGCTCTACAAATGCAGAGAGAGTTACAGTGGTTTGAGGTGCATATGTTATTTCTCTATATCAAAATGCAATTATTCTTAAGATACTATACAATCACACTACATCATTTAAACCCTATTTTGTAACGAGTGACGATAGAGGATTTCCCATATATATTTAGTTTTATTTACTTGCTTGAAAATTATTTAAACCACAGGAAGTGAAAACATTGGTGAATCCAAAACACACGCAGACACAAAACAAAAAAGGAAACACACCAATGATGGTATTTAGAAAAGAACACGAGAAGCTGAGAAAGGAAGGAGAGGAGTGGATGAAAAAAACAGCTGATTCATACACAATCACCGCTGCACTCATCATCACAATAGTTTTTGCAGCAGCCATTACTGTACCTGGCGGGAACAATGGTGACAACGGAAAACCAATCTATGAAACAAATACCACTTTCATCATATTCGCGGTTTCAGATGCAGTCTCATTGTTCACATCCACAACTTCCTTGTTGCTATTTCTATCTATTCTTACAGCACGTTATGCAGATGAGGATTTTCTTTACAGGTTACCAAAGAGATTAATACTTGGTCTTACGATGTTATTCTTGTCCGTGACATCCATGATGATTGCCTTTAGTGCAACCTTATATATCATGTTTGGACAGGGAAAGCAATGGATTCTGATTCCAATAGGTGCATTAGCATGCCTACCAATTGCTTCGTTCGTGACATTACAGTTTCCATTGCTTGTTGAGCTTGTATCTTCAACATATGGTGAAGGAATATTTGGTAAACAAGATGATCATAGGTAGTATCAAGTGCTTACATCAGCAGAAAGTACAGGACATAAGAAGCCTGGTTATTCTTTTTTTTATATAAACTTTTGTTTGTAATTTGCAAATAAATATGTGGTGTATGAAGTAGAGAAGACCTTGAGTGTTGAAATATCATTTTGTTGATCATAGCATAGTTTCAACAGGCTATAATTGTATAGGAGAATAATCTTCTAATGACTTTTTGTACCTTTTGAAGCTATTCTATTTGTTCGGTACAAAAATTGTCACCATCATTAAACTTGTACAAAAAGTTGTTTTTGCCGGATATGCCCTCTTTACTCTTATAACCAACCTCATGTGGTTTTGTAAAAGAACAGGGGTAAGTTAATCTATATCCTTACAAAACGTGATAATTACTTCATTATTAAGCTCAAAAGCAAGATTAATGTTTCAAAAGTTAGTTCTAAAATATAAAAGGTGATTAAATAAAGAAGAGGGAAAGAACACGAGGAAGAAGACGAATCATACCTCAACTTTTTGTTAGACATTGAATAAACCCGTTCATTATGATTTATTATTGACCACAATATATATGAGATTACATGAATGAAACCTAACGGACCCTAAGCCCACATATCGGGCTTGGGCCTAGTTATCCTCTAATATTTTTCTCTTTGTGTACAAGGTTAAAAATGTAATACGACTTTTAATTTTTTTTTGGAACAACGATTTTATTAAACTAACGAAAACTAATAAGGAGCTAGAATTACATAGATATCATAATACGACTTTTAATTTAACATTTTTTAAATTTAGATTATATTAAATCATTAAATTCATTATTTGGATGTACATGAGTTTATATAGGTTTTGAAAGGATATATAAGTAATTATAAAATTTGTAAGGATATTAATGTAATTATGTAATTTTGTAAGGATATAAGTGAAATTATCCCAAGAATAAAATAGCTTACTTGTTATGTCTACCTATACTATAAATGAAACCCCAAAAATTATTGTGGATCCTAAAAACAGCCACGTGTCCAGTAATAGTTCCTCACTGTTTAGCCTTTGCCTATCACAATTCTCTACTCTTTTCCCTAATATTTGAAAACTCACATATCTTTCTTTCTCTCTCTCATATTAACAAATCAATTCTTTACATTTTGACATTTCGTAGATCTTTGCTCAAATCAATTATTTAAAAATGCATCTTCAGTTATACTAATGGATTTTCATTCAGTTTTGGATTTTATGAGTGCCTTTCGACTATGTATATCTAGATGTCTGTGTGTCGACTTTGTGCAGATGTTACCAGGTTGAATCGCAGAGGTGGCGCGAGAAGAATCACTCGGAGAAGATAACAGGAGAGACGTTACCGATCGTGGCCAGCGTAGGGTCAGCGGTGCCGCATTGACGTGCTAGATCTAAAGATGGCAGGATAAGGAAAATCATGACTCAACTAACAAGTAGGGTGTATGTATAGTTTTCATCGAACTATCTTACATGAATGATTTGTGTTTTTAGTCATTTTATTTATAGGTATACAAAAAAAAAGTGTTTTGATGATGTTAACGATTTAAACGAATTTATGTTTGTTTCGAAGCGTCCGAGCTTGGGGTTACCTGCTTGGTGGAGAGTAGAGGCCATGGAGGTATGGAGTATGGAGGAAGATGATGCATAAGGTACATACCAATTTGCCAAAATATGTGGTTTTTTACTTTTTAGATTTTGGCAATAATCATCCACAAAACAAAAAAAGGAGCTACGAAAGAATTAGCGGTTTATTATATTCGAAAAACGCTGGCATGAGTATGAACACGAACAAGAGGATGGTGGTATTATAGATAGCATGCAAATATAATGTGTTTCTGTTAATTAAACTTGAGGTCAAGTGTATTATATTTTCATTCACCGATTTGCTTTTGAAGTTATAAGTAGATGAGACCTTTTATGCTTGTAATTTTGCTAATTTGTATAATACTTTTTATGTTATAAGGGCATCCACTATGGTGGATTTTTAAAAAGGTTTATAAATTTGTCACCTTTTAAAATGTCATTAATTTATAAATTATAAACCTATTCTCACTATGAAAAAAAGCTTTTGAGGTTTATAAATTATTCAAACATAAATTAGATAATATTATAGTATATTAATTCTTGGACCTCTTCAATATCCTTGACCTTTTTATGCCACGTAGACATGAAATGGTTTCTCACTATGGTAAAAAAATTCTTGAACCTCTTCATAAGTTTTTAGACCTATTCTTGAAACACCATAGTGGATGCTCTAACTTATGAGAATATGATCAATTCTTTACTCTTATAACCAACCTCATGTGGTTTTGTAAAAGAACAGGGGTAAGTTCATCTATATCCTTACAAATCGTGATAATTACTTCATTATTAAGCTCAAAAGCAAAATTAATGTTTCAAAAGTAAGTTCTAAAATATAAAAGGTGATTAAATGAAGAAGAGGGAAAGAACACGAGGAAGAAGACGAATCATACCTCAACTTTTTGTTAGACATTGAATAAACCCGTTCATTATGATTTATTATTGACCACAATATATATGAGATTACATGAATGAAACCTAACGGACCCTAAGCCCAAATATCGGGCTTGGGCCTAGTTATCCTCTAATATTTTTCTCTTTGTGTACAAGGTTAAAAATGTAATACGACTTTTAATTTTTTTTTGGAACAACGATTTTATTAAACTAACGAAAACTAGTAAGGAGCTAGAATTACAAAGATATCATAATACGACTTTTAATTTAACATTTTTTAAATTTAGATTATATTAAATCATTAAATTCATTATTTAGATGTACATGAGTTTATATAGGTTTTGAAAGGATATAAAAGTAATTATAAAATTTGTAAGGATATTAATGTAATTATGTAATTTTGTAAGGATATAAGTGAAATTATCCCAAGAATAAAATAGCTTACTTGTTATGTCTACCTATACTATAAATGAAACCCCAAAAAATTACTGTGGATCCTAAAAAACAGCCACGTGTCCAGTAATAGTTCCTCACTGTTTAGCTTTTGCCTATCACAATTCTCTACTCTTTTCCCTAATATTTGAAAACTCACATGTCTTTCTTTCTCTCTCTCATATTAACAAATCAATTCTTTACATTTTGACATTTCGTAGATCTTTGCTCAAATCAATTATTTAAAAATGCATCTTCAGTTATACTAATGGATTTTCATTCAGTTTTGGATTTTATGAGTGCCTTTCGACTATGTATATCTAGATGTCTGTGTGTCGACTTTGTGCAGATGTTACCAGGTTGAATCGCAGAGGTGGCGCGAGAAGAATCACTCGGAGAAGATAACAGGAGAGACGTTACCGATCGTGGCCAGCGTAGGGTCAGCGGTGCCGCATTGACGTGCTAGATCTAAAGATGGCAGGATAAGGAAAATCATGACTCAACTAACAAGTAGGGTGTATGTATAGTTTTCATCGAACTATCTTACATGAATGATATGTGTTTTTAGTCATTTTATTTATAGGTATACAAAAAAAAGTGTTTTGATGATGTTAACGATTTAAACGAATTTATGTTTGTTTCGAAGCGTCCGAGCTTGGGGTTACCTGCTTGGTGGAGAGTAGAGGCCATGGAGGTATGGAGTATGGAGTATGGAGGAAGATGATGCATAAGGTACGTACCAATTTGCCAAAATATGTGGTTTTTTACTTTTTAGATTTTGGCAATAAACATCCACAAAACAAAAAAAGGAGCTACGAAAGAATTAGCGGTTTATTATATTCGAAAAACGCTGGCATGAGTAAGTATTGTAATCCGTGCCTGGTGGTAATGGCCAGCATAAAGCACAACACGAACAAGAGGATGGTGGTATTATAGATAGCATGCAAATATAATGTGTTTCTGTTAATTAAACTTGAGGTCAAGTGTATTATATTTTCATTCACCGATTTGCTTTTGAAGTTATAAGTAGATGAGACCTTTTATGCTTGTAATTTTGCTAATTTGTATAATACTTTTTATGTTATAAGGGCATCCACTATGGTGGGGATTTTTTTTTATTTTAAAAAGGTTTATAAATTTGTCACCTTTTAAAATGTCATTAATTTATAAATTATAAACCTATTCTCACTATGAAAAAAAGCTTTTGAGGTTTATAAATTATTCAAACATAAATTAGATAATATTATAGTATATTAATTCTTGGACCTCTTCAATATCCTTGACCTTTTTATGCCACGTAGACATGAAATGGTTTCTCACTATGGTAAAAAAATTCTTGAACCTCTTCATAAGTTTTTAGACCTATTCTTGAAACACCATAGTGGATACTCTAACTTATGAGAATATGATCAATTCTTTACTCTTATAACCAACCTCATGTGGTTTTGTAAAAGAACAGGGGTAAGTTCATCTATATCCTTACAAATCGTGATAATTACTTCATTATTAAGCTCAAAAGCAAATTAATGTTTCAAAAGTAAGTTCTAAAATATAAAAGGTGATTAAATGAAGAAGAGGGAAAGAACACGAGGAAGAAGACGAATCATACCTCAACTTTTTGTTAGACATTGAATAAACCCGTTCATTATGATTTATTATTGACCACAATATATATGAGATTACATGAATGAAACCTAACGGACCCTAAGCCCACATATCGGGCTTGGGCCTAGTTATCCTCTAATATTTTTCTCTTTGTGTACAAGGTTAAAAATGTAATACGACTTTTAATTTTTTTTTGGAACAACGATTTTATTAAACTAACGAAAACTAATAAGGAGCTAGAATTACATAGATATCATAATACGACTTTTAATTTAACATTTTTTAAATTTAGATTATATTAAATCATTAAATTCATTATTTGGATGTACATGAGTTTATATAGGTTTTGAAAGGATATATAAGTAATTATAAAATTTGTAAGGATATTAATGTAATTATGTAATTTTGTTAAAAACGGAATATAAGTGAAATTATCCCAAGAATAAAATAAAGCTCTTACTTGTTATGTTCTACCTATACTATAAATGAAACCTCCAAAAACAAATTACTGTATGTCCTAAAAAAACAAGCCACGTGTCCAGTAATAGTTCCTCACTGTTTAGCTTTTGCCTATCACAATTCTCTACTCTTTTCCCTAATATTTGAAAACTCACATATCTTTCTTTCTCTCTCTCATATTAACAAATCAATTCTTTACATTTTGACATTTCGTAGATCTTTGCTCAAATCAATTATTTAAAAATGCATCTTCAGTTATACTAATGGATTTTCATTCAGTTTTGGATTTTATGAGTGCCTTTCGATATTATATCTAGATGTCTGTGTGTCGACTTTGTGCAGATGTTACCAGGTTGAATCGCAGAGGTGGCGCGAGAAGAATCACTCGGAGAAGATAACAGGAGAGACGTTACCGATCGTGGCCAGCTTAGGGTCAGCGGTGCCGCATTGACGTGCTAGATCTAAAGATGACATGGTAAGGAAAAGCATGACTCAACTTACAAGCAGGGTGTATGTATAGTTTTCATCGAACTATCTTGCATGAATGATATGTGTTTTTAGTCATTTTATTTATAGGTATACAAAAAAAAAGTGTTTTGATGATGTTAACGATTTAAACGAATTTATGTTTGTTTCGAAGCGTCCGAGCTTGGGGTTACCTGCTTGGTGGAGAGTAGAGGCCATGGAGGTATGGAGTATGGAGGAAGATGATGCATAAGGTACATACCAATTTGCCAAAATATGTGGTTTTTTACTTTTTAGATTTTGGCAATAATCATCCACAAAACAAAAAAAGGAGCTACGAAAGAATTAGCGGTTTATTATATTCGAAAAACGCTGGCATGAGTATGAACACGAACAAGAGGATGGTGGTATTATAGATAGCATGCAAATATAATGTGTTTCTGTTAATTAAACTTGAGGTCAAGTGTATTATATTTTCATTCACCGATTTGCTTTTGAAGTTATAAGTAGATGAGACCTTTTATGCTTGTAATTTTGCTAATTTGTATAATACTTTTTATGTTATAAGGTCATCCACTATGGTGGATCTTTAAAAAGGTTTATAAATTTGTTACCTTTTAAAATGTCATTAATTTATAAATTATAAACCTATTCTCACTATGGAAAAAAGCTTTTGAGGTTTATAAATTATTCAAACATAAATTAGATAATATTATAGTATATTAATTCTTGGACCTCTTCAAAATCCTTGACCTTTTTATGCCACCTAGACATGAAATGGTTTCTCACTATGGTAAAAAAATTCTTGAACCTCTTCATAAGTGTTTAGACCTATTCTTGTAACACCATAGTGGATGCTCTAACTTATGAGAATATGATCAATTTCTCTACATTAATTTGTGAGCTGGTCCATTAAATTGTTAAAATTGATTATTTGTATTCATGTTATTTTAGGCTACATGTATTGTTTCGACAGTACTGATATTTGGTGAATGGTTGTTGAATTGGGTATACATTGTTAACTATTTGAGTTAGATGTTTTGTAAGGATGCACATATTGTCTTACTCACGAATTAGAGTCATTATCTTAGATTGATCTCAAAAGATATGAAACATGTAATGATAATGTGATATGAATCTTGATACTTAAAAGAACATGATCTGATTTTGGGTGCAAGAAATCAAAGATAGACATGAGTGATGATGGGGTAGTTGGTTAGTTGGTAGTATAAGCAATAGAAGCATGGGTGGTATGATTGCTTTGATGGTAGGTATGAAGAAGCATGGCAAACATAAAGCAGAACACATTGCAAAACTATAAAAACTCTTTATTTAATACAGAAACGACTATTGAAGTATGAGATGTGAGAGGCATGGTATGTTTTAGAGAGACTTGTCACTTAATATTTTCAATTATATTCAAGTTATTTGATTTTTGACATATTTACTTTTTTCATCATATCACACAAGTCATGGCAGAAGAAAAGATAATTGAACAATACGTGGTGAAGACTTTTATGGGTCTCTCAAGATAGCAATACTGATCAAATTTCACATTTTGTACCACGAGATTGTACGAGAACTTTCAAATTAACTGTCACATGTTATAATGAAGCTACATAATTGCTAATCCTTAAATCTCACATTACAAATATTTTCTTAAAAATAATTGAGAGTTTATGGGCCGTGCTTTAGCACGGCATAAAACCTTACCTAGTACTTTCATAAGATAAAGATATAATTCTTTTCTTTATCAACTTTCCTCACAAGTTAATGTGTTTGACTTGCATTTTCTTTTCCACAGTTTTATTAATGAATTTTTCATAATATTCAAAGATGGTAGTTCATCCATGAAATAAATTTTAGTAATAACCATAATGAATATACATTATTGAAGGAAATAATATGATAATAGCCTATTTCATCTTTTATATAATAATAGAAATTAACGAATGAAAACACTAATTCTTTTATTAACCAATGAGAAAGGGTAGATTTTAAAAATCAGTCAAAAATTTGCTATACTTTTTTCAAACTCATCTAAATTTCATCAAACAAATTACATATGTATAAAAACACTTGTCAAATTTGATAAAAAAGTTACTAAATGGAAATGGTAATCAATAAAACTTTGGTGGTTAAAGTTTAAAATAAATTATATAAGATTAAGTAAACTTATTAGTTTTCATATATTTTTAATAACTTTATAATATTAATAAAAAGCTCTAAACTTTATATTATTTTAATACAACATATACGGTGATGTTAATTATAAATATTATTATTATTATATATTAAATTAATTTATATGTACAATATTATAAATATTAAAATAAAAGCACAATTTAGTACATTATGATTTATAAATGCATAAAAAGATTATACATATACGAACGACCAATCACGTTATTCCTTTAAAGAATCTAAGCAACGATGTCCTAAAAATATATTTCTTTTACTATTTACATTAAATAAGGATTCATGCTCATCTATATGTATTTAACCCGCACATACACGGGTTTAACAATTAAATACCGACTAATTTTTTTTAACATGATTATTCCTCTTTTAATTTTAAATAATATTCATAACTTGCTAAACATGATTATAATAATATTCAATAACTTGAACTAAACATGATCCATGTATAGTTAAATTTACCCTTAAAACTTCCACCCTGCCAGTTAAAAAAAGTACAAATTCCCCCACCACCATTCAAACAAATCACCTATTATTTAATTCTTCTCTCTAATCGTTATAATTACCAATATGAAATTGTATCATAAACAACCTTGCATTACCACCAGCAAGAGTATCTCTCTTGCCTACCTTTCTACTTATAATACTTGTTTCTCACCCAATTCATTTATTAAACACCATGTCATAATTAAGGTAACTTCCAGTGTAGTCTCCGAAGTTACAAAAAACTCTACGTACCCATATTATATAAAAAACTTTGTCTTTCGTTCATCTGTTGATCAGTAAATACAATAAAGGTTTTAACAAACATTAAAGTATAAATTTAAAGTTGAAAGTAAAGTAATAAACCCACCCTTTATTATACTTAAAAATTCTTCATACCACTTTATGTATAGTTAAATTTATACAACATCATGCCAGTTAAACAAAGTCAAATCCCCCCCCCCCCCTCAAACAAAATATATATCAAATATCAATCGTTATCATTACATAATGAAAATTTTATATACACACTTGCATAAGCAAACGTATTATAGCTATATAATTATAAATTGTTTTACATAATTTAATAAAAATGTCATAATTAACGACCTTCGTGTATGTACGAAGTTAAAAAACTAGTACCCATATTAAAAAAAATTGTCTTATCGTATTGTTGCTAGTAACTACATAAAGGGTTTAAACATTAAAGTCTAAATTAAAGTTGAAGTAAAGTAAAATTATAAATTAACTTTACATATTATTCGATCAAAGATCCAGAATACTTGTTTTATGAAAACTAATAATTTTGGAAAGTAAATACAGGAATCATTACATTTACAATACAATTGCCAGGCGTTTGGGCCAGGCGTTTGGGCCAGGCGTTTGTGGGCCTATATGTGTGGACCGGCGTTTGGCCTGTATGTGTGGACTGTCGGTTACTAACCAATTTTTTGAACCCGGTTAACTAACGCAACACGATCCGAAATCCTATAATTTCAGTTTGGGAAAATATACCAAACATATATTTTATCTCTGCGAACTTATAAAAAAGAATAAATTAGGAGGAAGATTTTGTAAGAAATAAGAAGTATCTAAAATTCTCTCCGCTTCAATTCCTTCCTTAAAACCATCACTAAAGAAGTAAAGAACACAAACTCTCTATAAATTCTCTTCATATTCCTCCCATTTCCATGATAAAATAACTTTGAAAACACAGTGTAATGGCTTCCTCAAGCAATACAAAGAGTATTATACTATATTATGTTTGTCAAAAATTTTATCTCACAGGTGCTACAGTAACTACACACAAAGTTACAGTAACCCTAATATATTAATCATACAACAATTGTATTATATTCATTCTCTACTCACAGTGAATGGTCCTTCTAGTTTTTTATTCATCTCTAATTACTGATGTCTATTCTCTTGTTGCTTCTTAAACACGTGTCTTCAAACATTGTGACTCATCAAACACACAATACAAAAACACGCAGTTGATTCTTCCACAAAACCAAAACACACCGCATTCATCCATATTTAGATCAGGTAAGCCAAAACAATTCGTCAAATCTTTTTGTTTTATGATTACTAATTATGTTTTATGATTACAAATTTAGGGAAGATGCATACATCAACCCAGACAGTGTTTCTTCGCTTTGAGATTCAATTGAAGCTTGCAACCAGAAGATCGGTAAGACATAATATTGAAAATATGTTGGGCGTTTTACTATTGTGAGGTTTTGATGTTGATTCTTATGTATTGTAATTGTTTAATATAAACCCATGTTATAAACTTTACTTTAAATCTTGAATTTTTTTAGTAAAGTTCAGATATTATAGCTTTTTTAGATTGGGGTTTTGTGGAGATTTTGATTTGGATGTATGTGTGTTCTAAATCAAGGTTAGTTGCAAAAATAAAACTGATTTTCAAAAAGGGTACGAAGTTGGACAAAAGGGGTGTCAATGGGTAACCTGACCTAAATCTGCATTATTGACAAAGTAATAGCTTTAGAAATTGCAGTGGTAACTTTAACACCCCTAAATTTACTCGCAGCGGAACCAATAATTGGGTGTTAAATTCATAGTACAATAGTCACAAGAATATAAAGAACGACTCGAAGAGGCGTTTTAAAAACAAGCAAACATTTCCATTCCTTGGTTTCAGAGTTCAAAAGCGTAGTCCCAAAGCATCGTTACCATAATATTATACAAGTTGACATAAACAAACTAAAACAAGTTTTCATTTAAGGAATGGATTTTCAAATGATGGACAAAAGTTTAGCGCAAATCCTTCTCTTGAGCCTCCAATCCTTTAACCTTGATTACCTGAGATAAAATATGCTAAAAGTCAACGAAACGTTGAGTGAATTCATAGGTTTTATAAATGATAAAGAGTTAAACACAAGCATTATAATATTCATAAACATCATATAGACTTGTGGGCCAGACAAGCTATTAACCAACAGTTGCATTGAGCTCGTGCCACCGATCCCATTTCTCATAATTAAGATAATCATAATCATATACCAATAATATTCATCATTTTCCCCCAAGGTTAGGTATTACGTCATATACCTACTAAAAATCTTCACACAATAGGTCCGTACATTAGGACTGCTCACAATCGGATCCAAAGCCTAAAAACCAAACCGGGCTGCTTAACCCATAGCGCTATTTATTGTGCAAGCGGCTACCAATCATAGGTAGTTAACGGCTCACGATTGGGGTCTTTTAACATAAAGCTACTCAAGCAACATATCACATATAATCGGGTCCAAGCATACAAGAAAGCTACTTGTGTTTATTTTAGAAAACTAGCATGTATCTCCCTCGTGAGGTTTAAGAAAAATATTTGAAAAGCGAGGCTATGAACTCACCGTGAATAGAAGCAACGTCAATTGAGAAATCATGAGAGAAAAGGACGCCGGAAATCAACCACGACCTATTAATAATAATAATATATTGTTAATATTTCAATTATTATGGGTAAAGTTAGAAACGTCACTGCCATTCCTAACTTATATTCCATTCTTTTTAACGAGGGTTTCCACAACACTAAGATCACCTATCTTAGAGGGACGTGGGTTTTACTTGTAACGGACTCTGTCGAATCTAAAGACAAGCTTCCCAATCACACAGGTGTGGGTTCTTGGTTTTCTATCATTAAAGAAGCTTCTAACTCCTTTGTTTGTGATGAAAGGATTATATGGGTTTCTATTGATGGCTTACCTATCAACGCTTGGACTCCTAATTCTTTACGTAAGATTGCTTCGTTATGGGGTGAAATTGTTGAATGGGAAATATCAGACTCTCTTTCTTTGTTGAATAAACTTTATGTTTGAAAACGAAAAATGATGTAATAATCAATGAGTGCTGCAAAATTATTATTCAAGGAAACGTTTACTGGATTCATGCAAAGGAAACGCATGCATGGATCCCCACTTTTGCTGTTACTAATCAAGACTTTTCTTCTTCTGATGATGAATCAAATGATAACATAGACGATGACTTTGTTGGTGATAAAGACAAAATTGACTCTAGTGATATCGATAGGGTCTCAGAATCTAGTTTTTCTCATGTTAACGATCTTGTTCATGATACCGATAACAACAATGTGGCAGCTTATGTTGGTTCTCACTCTGACGACCCTTTCAACCTTTATGGCATTCTTAACAACCAACAAAAAAGGCGAACAACTCGAGCACTGCTAAACCAGAATACCTCCTGGATTCACTCCGGTTAATAATAAAGACGACAACATTGCTGTTAGTGAACAGGTTCATTCTTTATCTAGTAAACTTAAAGAGAGGAAGTTGAATGATGGGGTTTCTTCCCATCACAGCATGAATTCTCGTCCCTTATCTAGTAAAGAAGGTGGTTCCATTTTAGATGTTATGGAAGAAATTATTAAGGTTGGACAAACCATGGGCTATAATATGGAAGGTTGTGCGAAAAATATTGAGGATATCATCGGCCTACAAGGAGATTACGATGTTTTTAGATGAATTTTTTGTCCTTAAATGTTCAAGGTCTTGGTAACAAGACCAAAAAGGGGTGGATTAAGGAGTTATGTCATAAACATAGGATTAATTTTCTCGCTATTCAAGAAACTAAGTTGGAGTCGATTGATTTATTTTCCATCAAGTCTTTATGGGGAAACTTAAACTTCGACCATGTTGTTGGCCCTTCAGTCGGGTTTTCTGGTGGTATTCTCTGTGTTTGGGATTCATGTGTATTCATCAAAGATCATGTTTCGAAATCTGATTATTTTGTGGCTATTATGGGCACTTGGGTTCCCACTTCTACTAAGCTCCTAATTATTTCCGTTTACGCTCCTCAAGAGCTAACTAAAAAATGTGATCTTTGGAATTATCTTCGTTCTCTTATTGATAGGTGGGATGGTGAAACTGCGATCATGAGAGATTTCAATGAAGTTCGTTATGAGCATGAGAGGTTCGGCTCTACCTTCAATAGTCAAGGAGCTAACACTTTTAACAATTTCATTTCTTTGGCAGGTTTAATTGATCTCCCTCTCGAAGGTTACACTTTTACTTGGGCTCATAAATCGGCATCCAAAATGAGCAAACCCGATAGGTTTCTCTTATCGGAAGGCTTATTTTTGTCTTTTCTGCATTTATCGGCGTTATGTTTGGATAGGCATTTATTCGATCATCAGCCAATTCTTTTGAAGGAAAGTTCTTATGATTTTGGTCCGACTCCTTTCTGCATTTTTCATTCGTGATTCTCTATGGAAGGCTTTGACTCCTTTGTAGAATCAACATGGTAGTCCATGCATGTCATTGATTCGAATGGCCTGGTCAGAATGAAGAAGAAACTTTAAATTATTAAAAGTGCTATCAAAGTTTGGATTAAAGAGACTAAAGCTCGTTCTTATGAGAAGAAAATCAACATTCTTCAAAACCTTTCAGAAGCCGACAAATCTATTGACCGAGGTTTGGGCAATGAAGAAATTATTCTTAAACGAACCAAACTCTTAAAGGAACTTCAGGAGCTTAATTATTTGGACGCATCAGAGATCTCTCAAAAAGCTAAGGTTCGTTAGTCCATTGAAGGTGACGAAAATACTAAATATTTTCATGGAATTCTTAATAAAAAGAGATCTCAACTTGCTATTCGTGGCACTCTAGTCAACGGTGAATGGATTTCTAATCCTGTTGGTGTTAAACGAGAATTTTACTCCCACTTCAAGAATCAATTTTCGCCTTCTTATACTCCTCGTCTAAGTTTCGATTTCATTTTTTCTAATCGTCTATCCACTGATCAAGTTGAAGATTTAGAGCTCTTGGTTACTTATGACGAAGTGAAAAGGGTTGTTTGGGATTGCGGTGCCAACAAATCACCGGGGCCAGACGGGTTTACGTTTGAATTCTTCCATAAATTTTGGAAGACTCTTGATCAAGATGTTTTTCAAGCGGTTTCAGATTTCTTCGAGAATGGACACATTCCTCGTGGGTGTAATGCTTCTTTTATAGCGTTTATTCCTAAAATTCATGATACGAAAATCGTTAAAGACTTTCGGCCTATAAGTCTTATTGGGAGCATTTACAAAATTATTACTAAGATTTTAGCTAATAGACTTTGCAATGTCTTGCCTTGTCTTATTAGTGAAGTTCAATCGGCTTTTGTTTCTAATCGCAACATTTTGGATGGTCCGTTCATTCTCGATGAGTTGTTACAGTGGTGCAAACATAAAAGGAAAAGAGCTATGATTTTTAAGGTCGATTTTGAAAAAGCTTTTGACTCGGTGAAATGGGACTACTTGATCGATACTCTTAGGGCTTTCGGCTTTGGTCAAAAATGGTGCTCTTGGATTAATGGTTGCTTTGAAAATGCCACGGGTTCGGTTCTAGTCAACGGTAGCCCTACATCGGAATTTCAATTCCATAGAGGATTAAAACAAGGAGATCATATCTCCCCATTCCTTTTTATTTTGATCATGGAAACCCTTCACCTATCTTTTAAAAGAGTTATCGAAGCTAATCTCTTCAAAGGTATCTCGATTAATGCTTCTTTTTCGATATCTCATCTTTTTTACGCAGATGACGTGGTCTTTATCGGTGAATGGAATAGTTCGAACATTAAAACTGTTGCTAAAGTATTAAATTGCTTCTATTTAGTCTTCAGTCTTAAGATTAATTTTCACGAGAGTAAATTGATAGGAGTTGGTGTTAATTCGAATGAAGTTGAATCAATAGCGAATTTGGTTGGTTGTTCCACTTTTTCATCTCCTTTCAAATATCTAGGTGTCATTGTTGGTGATAATATGTCGAGACTTAAACCATGGGAAGATGTCATCTCTAAAGTTTCTAATCGCCTCTCTAATTGGAAACTTAAAACCCTTTTGATAGGGGGTCGGTTAACTCTCATCAAGTCGGTCATCTCTTCAATACCGCTTTATCATATGTCCATTTTTAAGGCTCCCATGGGCGTATTAAATAAGCTGGAGTCCATACGCATGAATTTCTTTAATGGAATCGATGGCATGGACAAAAAAATTTCATGGATTGGATGGGACAAGATCTTAGCTTCTAAGAAAAATGGTGGTCTCGGGGTTTCTAGTCTTTATGCTACGAATCGAGCTCTCCTTTTTAAATGGATTTGGCGCTTTTTTTCTCAAGATTCTTCTTGGTGGTCTCGTTTCATTCAAGCTATGCATGGCAATCATGGGGCCCTTTCTTCTTGCGTCACGTCTTTACGACGTTCGCCTTGGTTAGATATAATCCGTGAGATGCATGCTCTTAATTCTAAAGGTATCGACCTTATGCAATTCTTGAAGAAAAAGTTGGGTAATGGCGAGAACACTTCTTTTTGGGACGACAAATGGCATGACGATGGTCCTTTCAAATCCTTATATCCGAGGTTGCATGCTCTTGAGACATGCAAATCTATTAGCGTCGCTTCTAAGTTGAGTCAACCATCTTTGATACACTCTTTTCGAAGACCTCCTAGAGGAGGGGTTGAAGAAGAACAGTTTTCTTTGCTTGGCTCTCGAACTACTGGCATCTCTCTTCCTAATATGTGTGATCGGTGGTTTTGGTCTCTCGAATCCTCTGGTGATTTTTCGGTCAAGTCTACTCGTATTTGCATAGACGACAACATCTTGCCTAAAAATGATGTTCCTACTAGATGGGTTAAGATTATCCCTATCAAGGTGAATATTCACGCTTGGAAAGTTTTCTTGGACAAGATCCCTACTAGGCTCAACCTTTCGCTTAGAGGGATGGACATTCCTTCGATTCTATGCCCTCTTTGTAACTCGGCGGCGGAATCTACATCTCACATTTTCTTCTCTTGTCCTTTAGCTCGACAAGTTTGGAACAAATTCTTGCGATGGTGGGAGATGGATTCTATTTCTTTTGATAGATACGAAGATTGGCTTAGTTGGCTCAACAACACCCGTTTTCCTAAACAGTTGAAGACGTTTCTTGAAGGCATTTGCTACATCATGTGGTGGCTTATTTGGCGCTTTAGAAACCAGGTTTTGTTCGGATCCAAGCAGCCTAGGCGAGATCTCCTTTTCGATGACATTGTTCAATTGTCCTATTTGTGGATTTCTAATCGTTGTAAGTTTAAAATCAATTGGGTTAGTTGGCTTAAGAACCCTAATTGTCTTATTTTGTAATCTTTTCTAGCTCCTTGCTAGTTTTTTTAATAAAATTTGCCGTTCAAAAAAAAAAAAGTTACGTAATTAATTTAGACAAACACATTTTATATCATAATAAAAAGTCGTCTCGTGTCTTTCAAAAGACACGTTTTCTGACCTACGTGTCAAAATCAAATAGCGACCTGATTTGTTCAAATTATTCTTATATAAGATGAAATCTCATAAAAAAACTCTGTTTATGACTTAATTCTTTTATTTTATATAAGTTGTGCAACTTTTTGTTGTGGCATATATAAGTGTTGCTGTAAGTTAGAAATATTAAGTGTGTGTTTTATTTTTATAGTTACATTATTACATAGGTTTTTATAGGTTAGCTTATCATTAGGCTTTGAAGGTAATGGCAGTGAGGTGCCCAGTGAGGTGGGGCCTCACGTGTCATACCCCAAAACACATGCATTGGCTCATATGTCAGGGAGAAGAAAAAAGAAAAGGATCGGTGAGCTGGTTACATTTCGTAACCTGTGTATAGTGGTGGGCCCTATATTCAGATACGTTTGATTGAGTTTATATAAAAAATCAAAACTTTCATCTTTTTTTCTATATAAATAACACAATTCTTTTCAACTTTTTAAAACAAATCTTACTTCTAATTTTATACCATTCTCACCAATATTTTTACTTCTATTATTTCTTATTACTATCCTAACATATTGTCTCAACGATATGGACTCCACGAAACAACAACCAACGTCTATCGCCAAATATCGAAAAACTCACCCCCAAACCACCCGACGGCCACGTTTTTCTCTCGCAGCAATCCTCATCACGTAACAACAATACTTACGACCACAATCATTTTTTTAGAACCTCATTACACGATACTATACTTACCGAACCCGGCACTCTTCCTTTTTTGGACAGGGGCACCAGAACATACCCGTTACACGTTTACACATTGTCTCACAAAGCATCGCGCTTTCACGATACTTTTTCACCTCTCGCAACCACCGGCTTTCCGATTCATAACACGAACTACGTTGTTTTTCAAACCCAAACCCAAATGGGTGGTTCATCATCACAACGACCACTACCGACAACCCTTGTCTCCACGTTCCTTCTTTTTCGAATTATGAAGAGTTGTACTCCACCTCAATTTTTGGAAAGATATGTTATCAAACACGGTTCAGTGAGGGATCTCTCATCGAAGTGACCCCCCCCCCCCCACACCACAACCAAAGCCATCTAGAAGATGCCAAAAGAGGACGACCACTGTTCGAAACGAGGAAGTACCTCGTTGCACTCCATGGACATTGAGGACTCGAAATTGCGTTGTGTTAAAGGATAGGTTCTCGGTATCTGAAAAATAGTGCCAAAAGGGCAACGCAGAAGGAAAACTGTTGGATTCTGGAAGAGGTTAAAGATTACGTACACAAGATAAACAATTAGTGACAAAATAGAAACGTTGTTTTGGTGTGCGGGGGGAAATGGAAGACGGTTCGCTTGACGAAAGTGGCTAGATTTTGTGGTGTGCATGATAAAGTTGCGCTGTATGGCTCAGGGAAAGTGGAGCTGGAGACGAAGATACTTTATAAAGGCACTTATTGGGACTTATGAAGCTGAATTTGGATTTCCGTTTAACTTCGTCATTGTTAGGTTGGTTTTTAAATCTATTGCCCGATATGGTTTGAAACAAAGTAGTTCTAATTACTCAAAATCTAGTAAGAAAAGGCAAGACATTTGGGGTATAGTTCGTTCAACACGGAATTTGGTGATGCTAGTATTAACTTGAATGGTCGTTTGCGGGAAGATGATGATGAAAATGAAGTGCAGGAAATTCCAAGAACAATGGGCAGGGACAAAGCGAGAGGCTCGAAGAAGAAAGGGGTCGGATCATCAGGATCGTCGATGAATATGAATGACGAAACATTGGCTAGGTTGATGGTTTAGAGTAGTTGGCAACACATACGCATGTGCCTTTGCCAATGATATAGATGAACGCGCTGCTTATTTTGAGATTAAGAAGAGGGAGGTGGAACTTCGTGAACGAGAGTTCGAATTGCAGGCATATAGACAACGTCAAGAAGACATGAGATTCTATATGCAACCATATGATCACTTGACTGGGGTGCAGCTCGCTCATATGGAAGCAATGAGGGCGGAGATCAAGGCGAAGTATAATTTGCCATATTAGTTTACGTTTAAGTTTATCTTTTGTATTTGTTTTTTTATTTTTTTCGTACGTTTAAGTTTATGTATTGTCTTTAATTATGAATAAAAGTCTTAAATTTATGAATAAATTTTTTTTGTTTCGTACGGTTTACGTTTTTAATCTTAATTACGTTTACGTGTAATTATATTATGATTTATTAATTAATGTAAAATTAAATTAAAAAATAGGTATGAAAGGTGAGCCAAGGTGACCAAAACACTTGACAGGTGAGGTGAGGTGAGAGGAGAGAGAAAGCTGAGGTGGAGCTGATGTGGCAATGTGAGCCAAGGTGACCATTACCTCTAGCCTTAGTTTAACGATATTTTTTATTTTTTTATTTTTAACGTTTAAAAAGTTGTTTTTTGTTCCTTTTATATGTAATATAGATATATTATTTTTATACATAAGATTTTGTACTCTTTTTGTCTTATAATTATTGTCCAGTGTTGATTTTTCAAGTCTTTATTTAGAAACTTGGACCTTAACTATTATTTTTTGTGTTATATAAAACTTGATGCCAAAATATATGAATAATTGAGTTTTAAATGTATTTTCATTGGTATAATTTTCATCAAATATTGTATAACACAAACAAAAATAGTTAAGGTCAAATAGTTGAAGAAATAAGTAACTTCTAACATGTGATCATGTGGACAATAATTATAAGACGGTGGGTGAGTATGATATATTTTCTAGAGTTTTTGTTAATGTTGTATCGAACACTTTTTGTGAAATGAACATATATAAGGGTTCCGTTTAGTAGGAGGGGTTTTTGTGTGTTTTGATTTAAAGATATTTGGAAGTTCTTTTTTGATTAATGTAATATCATAAGTTTAGTAAATTTTTTGGTCAAGCCCTCCACTCTATCGGTTTCAAAGTTCTTGTAGATGTAAGGGTTTTTTAGTCATATAATTTTAACCGTTCGGTACTGAATAGGCTATTCAAACTTCAATATAGGAAGTTCGTTGCACTTGTAAAAGTTTGATTAGGACTGAACCTTGCAATTTGGTCTAACCACGGAGGTCCTAAAATGCAATTTACTCTAAATACTCATATATAATATTATTAATATTATATATATACTATATATATATTTATATATATTATGTATGGAAAATATATATATATATATATATTTTTTATCAGTTTGTTTTGTATATATATTTTTTTAGTATATCATCTTTAAAATTAAAATCATTTAATACCGCATATGAGTGAAAATAAGAAAGCCATTTTACAAATTCAAAACCAGCCCAAAGTTAGTAGACATTTTTAAACAAAAAAAAGTTAGTAGACATTTTTTAATTTGAAACGAAAATTACCGTACACCCTAAAAAATTATGACATCTTAAAAAATAAACTTACTTTTTTTCTGAATTTACCAATAAGGGGGGGGGGGGGCATCTCCCGAATCATAGTGAAGTGTTTACCAATACTTCATAAACTTAAGCATTGGCACAAGTTGGATGAAACTCGTCACAGTCGTCTCTCTCTGTCGAAAAAGAAAAAAATGTGTGGACCCCTGGGGTGTGGTAGCGTCACGAACATACTTTTTTTTGACTTCCGTTCACAAGCTTCATGGTAGTTTGTTGTTATATATTGATAAAAATTTTTAAATGGCTTTGATATGTGATTAATCACATATCACTTTTCTTTATAAAAATGACTTTAAATAACCAAAAATAGATAGAAAATGCATTGTATATGTCTATTTTGTTAATTGTGTTGTGCAGGTAACGAATATTCACAACAAGACAAAAACAAGCCAAAATTAAAAGGTACAAAAATCCTGTGCACGGTTCTTTAGACTGAAAGAGTGTGAGAAAATGAAGCTGAGGGCGTATTTACTTCTATGTGCCAACCCAGTCCAACCCAAATGATATAAGCCCAATCCATAACCCGGATCCAAAGTCAATATATTAAAATACACAGTCAAAATTACAGTTCATCTATCTCTCCCATTTTTACACTGCAACGATGAAAAGCAAGGATTAATCTCACTCTCCACACACGATTCCATCTTCTAGAATGACAGATTTACACTGCTGAATATCACATCAGGGCCACGTGGCGGATATCTAAGGTGTCCTATTGGCTGAGAAGGCGTGTAGAAGATCTACGGGTACTAAATGGACGATTTAGAGTTTGTTATGAATCAAGGGTCATGATTGGAAGCTTAAGGACGCTCCTCTTCTTCTAGATCCTTCTCTCATCTGCTATAAATAGTGGAAGAATTCACACAGTTATCATCATAGTATAGGTGTAGTGTAGTTTTGCTTAAGATTTCTAGGGGCTTTTTTTGTATTTCCTTTTTGTATTTTCCTTTTAAAAGCTTTTTGTAAACGTTTTATTATTAATAAAATTTCAGTTTACCTTCCAATTCTGTGTTGAATTTACATTTTTACTTTTATGCAATTACGTTTAAGATGTGTTTGGAAATCACTTAATAAGCAATAAGCTCTAGTTTCTTTATAAGCTATCACTTATTCAGTTAAGCTTCCTTATAGCTTAACTGAATAAGCTGTTCACCTTAATTACCTCTTAAAAGTCAGTTTAAGCTTAAATGTGGAGGATAAGCCAGAAATGGATGGGCTTATTTTATGGTACTTACCTGCTTATGGAAAAATTAAGCTGGAGCTGTTGATTAATGCTCTTTAGAGCATTTTTTAGTCCTTGTTTTGAGCAAAGACAAAGTAGGTACGTTCCACTGGACTCACTTTTAAGCTAAATTTTTTTATTCTGCTTATTAGTCTGCTATATTCTATGTCTAGATTTTATGGCTTAAATTTACTTAATATGTCTTTATTTATTAGCTAATACATCTAGTTTAATTAGTTTTGATTTTGCTGATTAAAGTTATAATGTGTCTGTCAATTAGTGTAATTATTCTGCTTTAGTTGCTTAACTTATTTACAGTACTGATTTATCTCTAGATTTTTGCTTTATTTGTACTTAATATGCTTATTCTTATCTGTTTTTCATTATGGAAGCTTATTTAGGTCTGATTCAGCTTTTTGAATGATTCTCAAATTTTAAAGGGGTGTTTGGGTTAAGCAGTTAAAATATATTCAAATTGAATGCAACCTATTTTGGTGATCAAATGGATTTTCATAAGCTCTAATTTAGTCTAAATGCTGGTTTTAATAAGCTTAGAACAAAGTTTTGTTAAGATTTGTAATTTGTTTTATCAAATATTCAAGTCTGCTAAGTCATTAGTTCTTTCAAACTGCTTATTGTTGGATTTCTAAAAAGTCTATTGGAGGTGTGTTTTTAGTGCTCAAAATCAGGTCTCATTTGCATCATTAGCAAGCTGTTTTGAGTTAGTAGTGTTGGGAAAGCATTCTAGATCAAATCAGTCAAGTTAATGGACTTGTTGGTTGTTCTTAAAAGTCTAAATATTGCAGATCATTATAGGTTTAATTCTAGTTGAACTTTGTTTTATTTTGATTATTTTTAGCTTATTGTAGTCAGTTTTCAATCTGTTTCAAGTTTTTATGTTGTCATAAGTAATTTTGAGTCTTAAAATTTAGATGCAAGTAGTGGTAAAAATCATTTTAATCTTTTCTTTTCAAGTGAACTGTTTTAGTATTTCGTGTTGAATTTTAATTTATTGAATTTGCTTATTTCTAGTTCTTATTGCTTATTGAGTCTAGGTTTAGGTCTCTTTCTAGCTTATTTGTCTTCAGTTAGCTTTTTGACCTTTAATTTGCTTATTGAGTCAAAAATAGTTTTAACTTAATCAAAGAGTCTTCCTTTGCCAAATTGTCTCCTTTTGTTTGATCTTCTCTAGCTTATAATTAAGTTCTGGTAATAAGTCCAAAATTAAAGTTGCTTATTCTAGCTTAAACTATAGTTTTTTCAAAAAGAAAAAAAAAATTTTACAAAAAGGGACAGTCACAGACTCGGAAACCTCGTTTGTGACCTCCCCTTTAACACACACACACCTTTACCAGTCGCCTTGGGTCTTTTTCAGTTATATGTTTGTTTCCCTTATTTCTTATACTTGTTTAGTTTTGAGCTTATTAAACTTATCAGATTTTTCCCAGCTTATTGGTAGTAGTTTTTTGATCAGTTTTTCTTTGTAAACCTCATAAATATAGTCTAGTATTTTTATAAATTTTCTCAAATTTTTAGGATTAAGCTTAGTAATTTTAGTTAAATTTTTAGTATTATTTAGTTTCAAAAATAGTTTTAATTAGTTTAAAATTTTATAAATAATATTTTATGTTATTAAAAGTTATTTTAATACATTTTAGTTTAGGAATTTGCAATTTGAGTTTTTAGAGTTTTATTTTGTCATTTTCAGTTAATTAGTTAGTTAATATTAGTTAAAATTTTAATTGTTTTAAATGTCGTTGGAATTTTAAGTTGTCTTTATTCCTAGATTAGTGTGCCTTTATGTGCTTTCCTTTTGCGTTATTAGAATTAGAATCTAAAATCAAAATTTCGATTATTCAAGCACCTCTGATCACGAAACCGAATAAAGATTTTCAATTATTCACTGCTTCGTTTGGAAACGATCCGGGAACGCGATTTTGAATTTTTTTCCTTTTCCTAAGGGTAATTTTCTCATCAATACTTTCCGGAAATATATTTTCTTTGTAATTAGCTTATTACTCTTTCTCAAGAGTAATTCGTTGATTTACTTATACTATATATATATATATATATATATATATATATATATATATATACACACACACACACACTATAATATACGTTGAATCAATTTTTGGCGCCACTGCCAGGGAAGTGTGAAACGATTATCGAGTTGAAGTTTGAAGATTAGTGCATTGAAGACCCTTCCCCGTGAAGTTATCATTTTTTTGTGAATATATATTTTACATTTCTTTATTATTTTTCATTTTCTTTTATACAAAACTATAAAATACAAAAATATTTTATTTTTCTCGATTTATTTTTGTGGATTTATTTTCTATTATAAAAATCTAAGAAAATTTAAAACACCAATAATACTTTTTCTAAAGTATTTAAAATACCAAAAAAAAATAAAAAACAACAAAATAAACCGTGTTGTCAATTTTTTTAAACACACACTTGTAGTCTTTTTCTTTAAAGTCATTTAGATCAAGTCTTGCATTTTTTATGTATGATTTGGATAAATGGCCGTATTTAGTAGTGTATTTTCGTAAAAGGATGTATTTCCAGCTTATTTTAGATTTTGGCCATTTTGGCGCGCAACCAACATATTTTGCGCACCAGATTTTTACTTTGCGCATTAAATTTTAAAAAATTGTGTTAGAGCATCACATTTAATTTATAAACCAATAACAAGTTGACATGTCATCTTTGGTGTGCAAATGGTGTATTTTGCGCACCGAATATTAGATATGATATAAAAATGAGTGTTTTAGCACCACATTTAATATGTAAACCAATGCAAACATGACACCTCATTTTTGGTGCGCAATAGGTATGTTTTGCGCACCAAATTTGGTTTTTGCACACTAAACTTCAAAAAAAAAATCGGATTACGTTTAGATATTTAGATGTGGTTACTTATTCATTTGCGATTTCATTGGGTTGTGGGTTAATTTTTATTTTCATAAAACCCGATAGACCCGACCTGATAAGCCCCAAACTCGACCCGATAACCTGATTGACACCCTTACTACCAAGTAACAACCATCATAGTTGCTGTTAAAATGCTTGCATAAACTTGGAGTTAACCATAGACATAAACTGAAGAAAACATGAAGTATAAGGTTTTCATACACAACATTGAGAAGTATGTTTATCAAGTGTCATATTTTAGGGGAATTGCATATATATCCCCCCAAAAGCTCAAAATTGCATTGCATATATCCAACTCAAACTTATAATTGAATATATATCCTCTTAAAAGTTCAAAAATTACATATATATCCAAATTAAACTTAAAATTGAATATATATCCTTCATATATATAAGTGACTATTTAATATAATTTTACAGCTAAAAAATACATGATAATTATAATTATAAAAAAATATTTTTTAAATTACCTTTTCTTTTCATTCAAACTTGTTGATAGTAATATACACTTTCATTGTAAGAATACTTTATTTTATCATACATATATAACAATCATGCTATATATTGATGAGTTTATTTCATGCATTCGTATTATATATGATATAAGTTAATTTTTTGTGATGTTAAATATCATCTTGATGTATTATTTTTTGTCATCAACTTCATTTTGAATCTCGGGACATCGTACGTTTGAAACAAATGTTACTTTTATTAAAATTATAAATATCATAAGTTAGAGTATATAATCATTTTAAATAATTAATTTGATATATAAGACATATTAATGGTTTATAAATGATATATATGCAATTATAAAGGTTAAGAAATAATATATATGCAATTACACAAAAGTTTATTAAGGATATATATATGCAATTAGTAATTTAAGTTGGATATATATGCAGTTTTTGGGCTTTTGAAAAGATATATATGCAATTATGAATTTAAGTTATATATATATATATATATATATATAAAGTTAGGATCAAATGAGAAGATAAATTAAAATAAGAATGATAAGAAGAAACCACAACCACACATTTAAGATGCACCTACAAAAACTCATGCATCTCCCCTTGATTTTCTCTCTTCTATTTAAAATGTGTGGCTAGAATTCCTTCTTATTCTTCTCATTTTTATTTTCTTCTCACCGGATCCCTTATATATATATATATATATATATATATATATATATATATATATATATATATATATATATATATATATATATATATAGTTAGGATCAAATGAGAAGTTTTCTTAAAATAAGAAGGATAAGAAGTAACTATAACCGCATATCCGAGATGCACCGACTTAAATTAGATGCATCTCTATAATCTTAGATGCATTATAATGCATCATAATGTGTTTTCTAGCTTTTAATTAGATGCATATACGTATATTAGATGCATTTCATGATTTCTCTTGTTTTTTGGTCCTCTACATGTGCCAAAATCATGAAAATCAATTTGCACCATCTACACATCAAATTTAACTGGATCAAATGAGAAGATAAATTAAAATAAGAATGATAAGAAGAAACCACAACCACACATTTAAGATGCACCTACAAAAACTCATGCATCTCCTCTTGATTTTCTCTCTTCTATTTAAAATGTGTGGCTAGAATTCCTTCTTATTCTTCTCATTTTTTGTTTTCTTCTCACCGGATCCCTACTATATATATATATATATATGCAATTTTAAGCTTTTGCAGGGATATATATGCAATTCCTCTTAATTTTGAATATACATTTTAGTCTATCTTCCTTTGTGTGAAGAAACGTAACAAATTCGTGGGGTCAAAAATACACAATTAGGTTGCAACTCGAAGGGCTAACATCATGGGCATAAGTATACATAACTGAAAATTTATAAAAGATGTAAATTGTAAAAAAGTCAAAGAATTTAAAACGGTAATTAAGCTTGATCTTGAGCCATATTTTCAATAACAAAAGAGGACCAAAAGAACACTCAATAATCGGGGACCAAACGACAACCAATTAACGCACCATACTCAACCCCACACATAACTAATAACGCACCAAAACATGAAAGCGACAATGAATTTTCTAATTTAACTTTTAGTGGTGGTTTTGGGGATATTTTGAATTGTAAGTATTTTTTTTGGAATTGGGTATTAAGAAATAGGTGGTTGGGGTTTATAGTGAAAGAGATGAAGATAAATGAGTAGTTGAGAGAATTTAATTGTAACACCCCCAAAATCGGATTTGCAGCGAAAGGTAACCGGGGATTCTATTTCATATCACATAGTACAAGTTATAGAAAATGACCTCTAAATGCGACATTTTGAAAAGTTACACATTTGATATTTTTAAACATTGAAGTTTACAAAAAGAGGTCCCAAAAGTTTTAACATAACACAATGTTTTCAAAAGAAAATTTTTATCGAATGTGATAATATGCAGAGTCTTCAAAATATATCCGTACGACTTCCTTCCAAGACAACACCTTACGGACCTGAGATAAACATGCTAAAAATGTCAACAAATAATGTTGAGTGAATTCATAGGTTTTATAATTAAGCAGTGGACCACAAGATTTCAGTTATAGTAGACTTAATGTGTGGAGTTGATTAATAATTTGATCTCTTTGTGGGTAGTTCATAGGTGGTGAGATAGAGTGAGGAGTGTTAGTTGAAAGTGGTGGTGGTGAGTCATTTTGACAAGTAGGTGATGATTTTGGAAGAGATGTCTTACGTTTCCATACTTGACGAACTGACATCTTTGGTTTTCTTGAAAAGTTTGGGTTATGATTTGAGCAAGACATTTGGGTTTATAAAGAAGAGAATATGATAAGGATGATGATGATGAAGATGATTGATGGTTTAAATAATGAAAAAAGTAAAAGGAAATGGCAAAGCATGGTGTTAGAGATGAAGATTGAAGAAATTATGTGTTTAAAGAAGGAAGTTCCAGCAAGAGTCTAGGACTAGGGTGGTCAAAGATACAAAAAAATGGAAATTTGAAATTTATGTTCCCTCCTGTTGGCGGTCCCTTATTGTTGGGCGGTCCCGGATTGATAAGGGGGCCGCCTGATGAATTCAGGGGCCGTTTTCTAGAGAGAACATATTTTTCCTAGTATTTTCCCACAAAAGTATCACACCTCAAGTCAGTCAAAATTCAAGTAAATCTAAACTAACAATGCATCAATCATTAATCTTAATCATGCAATTTTGATAATCCTTAATAAGATTCATATAAGAGCACAAATTGTTAACTAGAAAGGCATTTATAGGATGATAAAACTATTTTAAAGATCATCCTAACACTCAGAAATCATCATTCATTGTCCTAGTTCTAATATAATGTATTAGATAAGAGATATAATAATAAGAATAGCAATAATCTCTTAGAAGTTATCCCAACATCTTTACTTCCTTTTTCCTCCCATCATGTTCTTGAGAGCTTGTCCAATTGACCTTAATCCGTCTCGGTGAGCATCTCGTTGTTGAGTTTGAAAAGTTATGGTTTCGGATAAAAGGGTGTTCAGGTCATGACTTTCATGAGAGGAGTTTTGACGGACTCGAGGAGCGACATTAGATGAAGAGGAAATTTGTAGAGAGGGTGAAGATGAATTGGATTGAAATGATTCTTCATCATTTTCATCAACCATGTGATCAAGTGGAAGAGATGAGGAGGGATGATTTAGAGTGGTGGAGGAGGAGCTAGCATTTGACTCACGAGGTCTTTTCTTGCCTCGATCCGCTCGCGTCTTTCGCTCATAGTGAGGAGCGAGCGGATGCATGGCTCGATCATGTGAGAGAAAATGATCAAAAGCTAGCTCAGGAGAGACGGACA
Organism: Tanacetum coccineum; assembly: GCA_026074375.1. Taxonomy (NCBI): domain Eukaryota; kingdom Viridiplantae; phylum Streptophyta; class Magnoliopsida; order Asterales; family Asteraceae; genus Tanacetum; species Tanacetum coccineum. The sequence continues at coordinate 45,591 of BQNB010041198.1, forward strand.
CGACATGTTTGAATAACCTAGTTAAGAGCATTCCATAAGGTAAGAGTTCCTTAGGTTTGAATCGAGTCTTTTCCATTCTTTTGAGAATGAAAAATGCTAGGTTATAGGGAGTGGATGTCTCAATGCAATAAAGCATGTGACAAAGACACGCGGAGACATGATCCCTATGTCCTCCTAGACAAATGGCATTTTCACGAATAATCTCAACCCATGGTTTCATATGAGTTTGAATCTCTCGGGTTAAAATTTCGTTTTTACCAACGACAATGGTTTTCTTGTTTTTGGTACGAGTCTCTTGACCTTGACGTGGAATTTGAATGAGAGACTTAATGACTCTTGGAGATGGGGGTTTGGTTTTATAGAGACCTCTACTTGGAACACTGACCGACAAATGGTCAAGGGACCACATTTCGGTGGTAGAGGCATGACCCTTGAAAGGAATTTTTAGAATTTGACCGAATTCCTCAAGAGTGAGGGAAAAAGACTTATTTTGAATGACAAAATTGACAACAAATTCACCCTTAGGATTATTTGTAAAAGTGAGTTGACAATAAAACTCAAGAACAAAGCGAGGTACAATTTGTTCGTTAATATCTAACAAACAGTCAAAATCGATTGACTCAAACTTGGCACGAATATGACTCTTATTTTCGAAGTTTTGACTTACTACCCTTCCCTCATGAAAGTATCGTTTTTCAAATCAAGTGAGTTTAATAATTTGTTTTTCAGATGGGGTGGCCCAATATTTATAGGGGACAAAAAAATGACCATTGCTGGTGGTGGTCCCGGCGGTCCCTTATATAATTCTTTATCACTAATCATGTTTAATGATTTGTTTATCCATACCTTAAGTGATTAATTTTAGATATAGAATTTTATGATTAGTAATTTATAAACGTTTAATTTTATCGTAAACGTTTTCACATTTTGTTATTATCAAAACATTGAGAGATCGAAAAATATAAATAACGTTTTTAGACATTATTTGTATTAACAGGGGTAAATTTTACGGTTTAGTTTTACGAGCTTTTAAGTGATTTCGACATGAGAAGAAAGGCCCAGGACTCCCTTGGATCCCATGGCCGGTTATGGTTAGAAAGGGAGACAAGGAGGCTAAATTTTAGCTTCTTTGTCTAAGAGATGTACACATATATGCTTCCACTAGAATTATTTTCATCATAATCCATTCCATTTACAAAAAATAAAAAACATACACTTCTCTTGTGTGTGTATAGTTCGTCTGCCACCTACAACACACACACACACACACTCATAATTTTTGAATTTTGATCAAGAAAACATGAAGACATAAATATTTGGGGTTGATTCTA
>BQNB010041199.1:0-46921 GCA_026074375.1 Tanacetum coccineum
AAATAGATTTCTTTTTGTTAAATTCAAATATGCTTTTGAATTTTGACTATTCTATTTTAAAAGCTATGCATATACGAGAAACATGAGAGTATTTGAAACCTTAGGTCCGTGAGTCCCGATACTAGTCTATGTGGGGTGTCAAAAGCCTGGTCACTTAGCCGCAAGGTTGGGATGTGCTGAGACGAAAGTCGCTACATGGGATGATCTCGCCTTCAAACTCATTATTCTCGGGTGGAACGTGAAGCATAGTATTTTGTAAAACGTTAATCCATGGTTGAAATTCAAAATAACACATTCACTTAAGATATAATAAATGTCGGGAGTGAAAAGTTCACAAGTTACAAATATGAGTAGTGTTAGCATCTTAACTAATATTTAGCGATGATTTCGTTTTAAGCTTGGTTTGGAGCAAGTGAAAAGTCGGGCACGATAAATTTATCCTTTTTGGGGCTGGAAAAGATCCTCTAAAGTTATGGTCAAACATGATTGATCAAGTTAAGTTTATTGTGAGTGAAAATAAATAAGCGGGCCTATGATTTTTATTAAAAGAAAAAGTTTTATGCAATTAACTTATTTGTGATTGGTGAACATGATGTATCATGTTTGACTCAACTTTAGAGGATTCTAATCCTTTTGGGGCATTCTCGGATCGAAATGCATCTTGTTCTATGATCCCTAACAGTTATGGAAATAACAAAAGTCAAAATATTCCTACTTTACTTGTTAAAAAATATATATATGAAAAATAGGAAAATGGGGTGTTTTATAACTTGTGATTTCTTAACTCTCTCCACGAAAGTCTTTGCTACTTTTCAAAGATTTAGTTTGGGGAGGTTTTGAGGTATTTGGTTTTAGAGCATATAATATTGCGTGAGGACACGACAATCACTTAGTTTGGGGAATTTTGATATGCGAGAAATCACATATCTTTATTATATCTAAATTGGCCCTTAAATGTTTAAAATGTGCAAAAATATGCTTGTATTTGTGTACTTTGTTGTTTATAAATGTGTAGGTACGGATAATGCAAAAATCACAAGAAAACGGTCAAAACCGAACAAACACGGACACGGGAACAGATAAAGTGCAAAAGAGCCAGAAGATTTCTACACAAAGGTCAACAAAGTCAACCCATGGTCAACATTTGGTCAACTCACAAAGGACAAAATTCTCAAAAATACCAAATCAGTCCTTAATGTTAAATCCTAATTGCAAAAATAACCCCAAACCCTAACAACCGTTATCTCTTATTTTAAAAAGATAACGGTTGTTAATTCCCTCTTATATTTAACCCATTACACTACACGGCCCAATATCATTTTAATAAAACCCAACCCAGGTCAACAACCCAAACCCCCCGAGTCAAACACCCCCAACTAACAGTTAAAAAAGGGCGCGTAATCCCTTTTACTGTTCATCGTCGTTCTTGACGAGTTACCCATCAAAAACAAAGGGGTAATTGAAATTGATAGCAGGGATAGAAGATTCAAGTACTATGTACCATCTCAGCTAAGGAATATGTCATTCAAAGCCTCCCATTGGTTGAATCCCTCAAGGAATGACACGCGTGTATCCAAAGAAACATACCAATGACAAGATTTTGCACTAAATTTAGTTTAAAAGAAGCACAAGTACTCTGACACACGGAATGCCACATTGGTAATCCGTGTGCTCACTTATCAATCCAACGAATGAGAATTGGGATCTAATTATTACATAGATTCAAGGGTCAAGATCAAAGGATAAGAGGAGCGGGCTAGACTCTTAGAAGCTTCACTCCAAGGCTATAAATAGAGAGCAAGCCTCACACACACAACATCTCTTTTTTCTTGTTTTTTAGTAATTAGTAGCTTAAGTAAAATTTTCATTTTCATGTAACTTGCTCTTGTAATTTTCATTTTTCAAAGTTTTTCAAGTTTTGTAATCTGTTTTAAATCAATGAAATAGTAGTTTACCTTATTAAATCTGTTTTTGCTTGTTTTACTCTTAAATTTCTAAAAGTTCTTATCCACTTTTCTATAAGCTCTCATACTGTTACATAAGCTCTAATAAGCTCATCTCAGCTCTCTAAGTCTCTAAGCTTAGATTGAGCTTAAGTTAATCATTAATCTACTTAAACAATCAAAATCAGCTTAATACCTATGCTTAATAAGGATTTTGATTGCTTGGATGAAAAGCTTACTCTGGAAGAGCTTATTGGACTTTACTAGCTTATCTGATAAGCTAGAGCTTGTTGACAGCTCTTTGTGCAGATTAAGCCTTTGTTTAGCTAAGGCATTTGTAAGTTCTCATCTTATTATTCTTGTCCTTAATTTCCATAGTTTAAAATCTGTTTATCTGTTTTTTACTTGACTTATTGTGCTCTATAATGCTTATTATGTCTTATTTAGTTAGTTTGATTCATCTGTTTTTCAGCTTCAATATTTAGAACTAGGTTTTCATAATTTTGCTTCTTAAATCATTAAAAATCAAAAAAATTAGCGTTAGCTTATTAAATGTTAGTTCTGCTTATTCAGTTGCTAAAATCTACTCATTAGATTGTTAATAAGCTCATCAACTTCTGGTATTTAATACTTGTTCACTAGATCTCTATTTCATAAGCTCAAATGAATTTTTAATAAAAATAAGGGGGTGTTTGGCATAGCAGTACTAACCACAAGTTAGTACTGCTAGTGGCCATTTGGTCTTCGGATTTTGGTTTTAATCTTTCATCTAAGTCAGTTTATGCTAGATTTATAAGCTAGGTTAGAGTTAAGTGAGTTTTCATAAGATTAGATTAATAAAAGTCCAAGTCTGTTAAGCCTCTTTTGCATAACCTAGTTTTAATTGATTCTAGTAATTAACATGACCTTATTTGCTCTTAGTGGTGTGTTTAATGAATGTTAAAATTAGTGTTTTAAGTCTGCATCAAAGGTTTTAAAGTTTTGTTCATGTAAGTGCAAACTGCACTAGCAGTTTTAAAAAGACAAGTAGCTGTTTTCAACTTAATAATTCAGAGGGTATAAGTAGCTTATAGGATTTGATTTTTGGTTTACAAGTAGGACTAGGGTCAGTGTCAATCTATTTCAATTTAGTTTTCAAAAATAAGTTCATTAACATATATGTTTTAGACTTAAATATGCTTTTTCCTTTTGTCTTTTAAACCAAAGTAACCTAATGTGATCTTAATGTATATGCTGTTTTCTTCAAACAATGTCTTTTATTAAGCTCCTGAATTTCAAAATGGTTTTTAAAAAGTGTTTTAAGTTAGTATTTTAGGTGTACTTTTTAGGGTAATAAGCCAAAAGTCTATAAGAATCCTTAAGCTTATTGAAATATAAGCTCAAAGATGCCTTAAGGGGCTTGTGTTTGGTTAACAGTTTACACCATAAGTGCTTATTCCTTTATTTTAGCTTATCTGCTTATTGTTATGGCTTATTTAGGTTTAGTTTAGCTTATTAGGTTAGTATAAGTCCATTTTAGCTTATTTGGTTTTTGTCATTTGCTTATTTGAGCTTATTTGCTTTCTAGTGTAAATTTGAAGGTGTTTTAGCTTTTATTTTTCTGTTTTTTGCTGATCAATTGTTGCTTAATTTTAGTTCTTATGTGCTTATTAGATATAGCTTTTAATATGTTTTAGCTTATTTAACTTTTCCCTTAGCTTATTTGTTCTTAAAAAGCCCAAACAGTTTACATTTTATAGGCTTAGTAGTTTTTAAGCTTATTCTGCCTTGTTTAGCTTATTTTAGAGCTTATTCGTGCTTTTTAAAAAAAGTGTCTTTGTAAAAAGTGATTATTTTCAAGTTTTCTAAAAAGTTATAAAAAAATGGCGAAAATAAAAACACTTGGGATAGTGGGAAACCCCGGGTGAGCAAGCGTCGAAAAACCCTCGGGACCTCTACACCTCACCAAAGTGTTTTAACACCCCGACACGTCCAACCATCACTCTACAATAGCTCATCGTTAGAGACTTTCCTTTTCATATATTTTTATTATACTTTTTAGCTTTTTGTCAATAAGTTGTTTTGCTTTTTTCTAGCTTATTCGATAAGTTGTGTTTCCCAGGCTGTATTTTTCCTAGATTCCTTTAGTTCAAGCTACTTTCTATAATTTTTTAGAATTGTTACTTATTAGTTTAGTTTTTTTAAGCATTTATTTTTATTAAAATTTAAAAATTCAATAAAAAATAGAAATATAATCAAAAAATATAATTCCTTTTTTAGAAATATTTTATTTTTAATCATTTTTAGTTTCTAGGAAAATTAGTTTTGCTTCCGTAGGGTTTAATTTGCAAAATTTCATTTTTTTAAAGAACGGGATTCGTTCTCGTTCACATTTTTCGTGTTTTTAAGCTCAATTCGACTCCGTTTTTGTTCTAGTTTTCTTTAAATTTACTTTTTAGTCAATTAGAGTCAATTAAAAGTGAAAAATTCATTTTAGGTTTATTTTTAGAAATTTAGAGTTTTTTGTCACAGTTTAGGGTTTCCGTTTTACGTTTTTAGCTAAAATTTGTTTTCCCTTAAGTAAATTTTAAGTTTTTGCCTTAATTTTCTCGTAGTTTTAAATAACCAATATCAATCTTATCCCATTCAAACATCGATTCTCAACGACTCTCAACTTTCAATTGCTTTCCTCATCGGGGATACCGAACCCTTGAGTATCATTCTCTCGGATTTTATAACTGGAGATCTTTTGAGTCATCCTTTCTTTTATATATTTATTATGTATTTTTATTATATTTACCTATATATTAAGAGTGTAGTCAGAAAGAACGCATCAAGTTTTGGCGCCGCTGCGGGGAGGATTGTCTTTCGATTATTAAAGCCGGTTGAAAATTTTTCGTTTGAAGATCCGTTCAAGAGAGTTATTTTGTTTTTTTTCCTATAAAAAAATATATACAAAAAATATTTTTCATTTCTTTTATTAAGTTATAATTAAAATTATAAAACCAAAATCTAAAAAAAAAAGAAAAACCAAAAAAAAAACATTCTTCCATTAAGGAAAAAAAATAAAATAAATTTATCAGTTGTGTTTAACGAAACCAACAAAAATATTTCAATTGAAGTATTATCCTATCAATAAGTTCCGACCAAAGATCAAAACTGCCTTTTGTGTCTCTATGCGGATGTCGACTCACATTTTAAAAGTTTAATTCTTTTAAAGAGTTAACCGAGTAGCAGTTGTTTTATAGGTTAAGTGTCTTATCTCATCATCGTATTTAAAATTCATTGTTAAAAAAAATAGTATAAATTTTCTTTTTACATTTTAGTGTATGTGCACTCGTTCTCAATCTCGTAATTCTAACCGTCAACAACAACAACAAGTCAGTCCGACTTTTGTTGAACCATTTAATCTTATTGAACCTATTCCCGTAGTCACAATGGATGATAATCGTACTATGGCTCAATTGCTCGAAGCACCCACCATGGGTTACGAGGATGCCATTGTTGTGCCCGAAATTACCACGGACAACTTTGAGCTTAAGCTCACGGTTTGTTACCCTCGTTCAAAACAAACAATTCTTCGGACATGACAAGGAAGACCCTCATGCTCACATCCGTTATTTCAACAAGATCACTTCTACGATGAAGTTCCCGAACGTCCCAAGTACGCCGGTAAAGCTTATGCTTTTCCCATTTTCTCTCGAGGGTGCAGCCCGGATTTAGCTTGAAAAAGAACCCCCTCGACCGATTCTCACATGGGATGATCTTGTTTCGAAATTCATCAACAAATTCTTTCCTCCTTCCAAAACAACAAATCTTCGAAATGAAATCACGAGATTTCAACAAAGATTTGATGAAACTTTCTACGAGGCATGGGACCGATTTAATGATCTTCTTCGAGCATACCCACATCATGGATTTTCGGAGTTACATCAACTCGATACTTTCTATAATGCTTTGAACTCTAATGATCAAGATTCGTTGAATTCCACCGCTGGTGGTAACTTTTTGGATAAAATGCCTCGTGATTGCCTAAGAATCATTGAAAGCAAATCCAAAGTTCGTAATTCACGTAACAAACCGGTTGTTGCAAAAGTGAGTTCGAGCAGTTCTACCCGTGTATTTCTCCGATGTTGCTGAAACTTAAAGATATGGTGAAAGCTTTACTTCTCGAAACGAAAAACCAAACCCAAGCTCCCACTCCCGTCAAAGCAGTAGAGGAAAGTTGTGTTACTTGTGGTGGTACTCATTCTTACTGAAATTTTCCTGCTACCGATGGCAGCGTTTATCGTGACAATATTCAAGAGTATGTTTCCCAAGCAGCAGCAGCTAATTTCAATCAAGGAAATTCCGGTTACCGAGCCCCAATTGCTAATCAAATTCAACCTCCCGGTTTTCCTCCGATTCAAAACAATCAAAATAACCAAGGAAATAACCAAAACCGTTACAACCAAAATCGGGGAAATAATTACAACCAAGTCTCCTCCTACCAACCCCCGGTTAATCAAGGTCAAATGTATCGAACTCCGATTAATCAACCCCCGGTTCACCAAGCTCCACCTTACCAAGCTTCAGCTCCGCAAACACAAGGTGTGTCGAAGGATGATTTTCAAAATTACGTTAAAGCTAATGATGCAGTGATGAGAAATATGCAGAATCAGAACCAAAATTTACAAAATCAAATGGCCAATTTAACGGACATGCTTTCCAAGTTTGTGAATTCCAATACCGTTTCTAATTCAGGTTCAGGGACACTCCCTAGTAACACCATTACTAACCCGAAGGTAGACTTGAAGGGTATTACCACCCGAAGTGGTGTTGCTTATCAAGGACCCACGATTCCTACTAATGTGTATATTATTATTCTCTCATTAAAGTAGTAGAAACATGAACCGATGGTGACAAAGGACACGGTGCTTCCTAAAAATAAGGCAAAGCTAATAATGAAAGTCCCAAAAGACGTTCAAACCCGGTTTGTCAAGTTCAATCTCAAGTACCAAATTCTGAGCCCGTTGTTGATCTCGTTAATGCTCTGATGCCTAACTTGAAACCATCAATTCCATATCCTTTGAGACGTAATGATGAGAAGTAACGTGAAAAAGCTAACGACCAAGTTGAGAAATTCTACAAAATCTTTCAAGATATGAGTTTCGAAATTAGTTTAGCAGATGCTTTGATTCTTATGCCAAAATTTTCTTCATACTCTAAAAAGCCTTAATTGGAAACAAAGAAAAGTTAAGTGAAATGGCTAGAACTCCTTTGAATGAGCATTGTTCGGCGGTTATCCTAACCAAGTTACCCGAAAAACTTGGAGACCCCGACAAATTTCTAATACCATGTGATTTTCCAAGAATGGAAGAGTGCTTAGCCTTGGCCGATCTTGGCGCTAGCATGAATCTCATGCCATTATCCGTGTGGAAAAAGCTTTCTCTTCCTAAGCTCATCTTAATTATATGGACTCTGACTTGAGACCGTTCGATTACCAAACGATCGGTATTGTTGAAGATGTTCTACCTAAAAGTAGGAAAGTTCAAATTCCCAGCCGACTTTGTAGTCGTAGACTTTGATGCCGATCCCCTAGTTCCCCTAATTCTCGGGAGATCCTTCTTAAAGACCGGACAAGCTTTGATTGATGTTTAAGAAGAAGAATTAACTCTTCGTGTTGGGAAATAAGCCATAAGATTTAATCTTGATCAAACTTCGAGATATTCTTCTAATTACGAAGAAATGACGGCAAACCGAATCGACGTTATTGAAATGGCTTGTGAGGAGTATTCTCAAGAAGTTCTCGGTTTCTCCGATGTGATCGCAAGTGGCAATCCCACTCCTTACTATGACCCGATCGTCTCTACCTCTTCTCCGACTCTCACTCCCTTTGGGGATAGTGATTTTCTTCTTGAGGAAGTCGATGCTTTTCTTGTTCTTGAAGATGATCCAACTTCACCGGAAGTTGATGAATCTTACTATGACTCGGAGGGGGATATTCTACTTCTTGAATCATTTCTCAATGATGATCCATTACCCCCTCCCAACCAAGGAAACTATTTGCCTGAAATTCGAAAAGAACTTAAAATTTGTGAAGCTAAAACTGATAAATCTTCAATTGATGAACCTCCCAAGGTCAAACTTAAGGACTTACCTCCTCATCTCGAATACACAATTTTAGAAGGTGACAACAAGTTGCCCGTCATAATTGCTAAAGACTTAAGTGTCAAGGAAAAAGCCGCTCTCATAAAAGTTTTGAAGTCACACAAGCGAGCCATTGCTTGGAAACTCTCCGATATCAAGGGTATTAACCCGGAATTTTTACTCACAAGATTCTTATGGAAGAGGACTACAAACAGGCGGTTCAACACCAAAGACGAGTGAATCCAAAAATCCACGATGTCATAAAAAAGGAGGTTGAAAAACTTCTTGATGCTGGATTAATTTACCCGATCGCTCTGATAGTCCTTGGTAAGCCCCGTAAATTGTGCGTACCAAAGAATAGGTGGTTTTATATCACGTTGTGAAAATGATAAAAGAATTGTGACTGATTCCGACTCAATTGGTTACGGGATGGCGTGTAAGCATTGACTACAGAAAGTTAAATGAAGCCACTCGAAAAGACCACTTCTCCATCTACATTATGGATCAAAGGCGCTGAGAGATTAGCGGGAAACGAGTACTATTGTTTTCTCGATGGTTTCTTGGGTTATTTTCAAATTCCCATCGACCCTTATGATCAAGAAAAGACAACATTCACGTGTCCTTATGGAACGTTTGCCTACCGTCGCATGCCTTTTGGCTTATGCAATGCACCGGGCACGTTCCAGAGGTGTATGATGGCTATCTTTCATGATATGATCGAAAAAACGATGGAAGTCTTCATGGACGACTTTTCGGTCTTTGGGAATTCATTCAAAAATTGCCTCTCAGGTAGACAGATGCTTTAAAGTGTGAAGACACAAATAGTTGTTTAATGGGAAAAAAAGTCATTTTATGTAAGAAGAAGGCATTGTCCTTGGCCATAAGATTTCCAAAAAAGGGATTGAGGTTGATAAAGCTAAAATCGATGTAATTGCTAAGTTACCTCATCCCACCACCGTTAAGGGTGTTCGGAGTTTTCTCGGTCATGCCGGTTTCTATCGACGGTTTATTAAGGATTTTTCCAAAATTTTGATAATGAATCAATCTTTTAGAGAAGAATACTCGTTTAATTTTTTTCGATGATTGTATTCAAGCTTTTCAAACATTAAAGAAAAAAAACTTACTGAAGCTCCAATCTTGATTGCTCCAGACTGGGACCTACCCTTTGAGCTTATGTGTGATGCAAGCGACTTTGCCATAGGTGCAGTCTTGGGGCAACGTCATGAAAAACACTTTAGACCTATACACTATGCTAGTAAAACAATGAACGAGGCGGAATCAAATGCTTATTCCTTTAAAAAATTCAATAAGGGTTCGTTTGGTAGGATGTAATCAAATATTAAATGAATGGAATAAGCGACCTAATGGAATAAATGATGTAATATAATGTCTATACCCTTATTAATAATGTTTGCTTGGTATGATAGGACGTAAATCGATAAACAAAACACTAAAATGTCCATAGTTAATAAGAATGGTATTTAATGTGGTTAGTTAATGGTGGACTTTTATGTATTTTTGATTACATTACGGATGTAATGAAAAAAAGGAGGGGGCCCCTATGGAATGAAAATGGTAGTTTTTGATGTAATGAGTCATTCATTGTAATAAAGCATTACATTGTATAATTGTAAACAAACAAGATTATTCCATTCAATAGTAATAACCGTTTCCATTCCAACTTTCATTACATCATACCAAACACTACTTAAAAGCATATAATTATATATGACAATTATATTAAATTCCTGATGTACATCAACATAGATTTAGAAACTATTTGTGTGCTAACAGAAAATTAAGAAGTATTACAACGATTTGAACATATTTAATCTATAAAGGGTATATTGGGAACAGACAAAAATGAGCAGCTAAATTTTCAAGATAAATACAATTACCTTTAATTTAGTCTTATTTAGAATCGTAATCTACATATATCCCTAAATCTATTGTTTTTGTGCTGTATAGGTTGTATCATCTTAGACAGTTGTGGAAGTAAGTTCGATGTGACATTCACTTCTTCAAATAATGAGTCCAAGAAATGGCTTATGGCAACTAGGCCGGCGGATAAAGAGGTTTTTTGCAGTTCCTGCCTCGACTTTGTTTGCCACATCTTATAGATAAAGAACCCCATGCGTGTGTAGGATATCTCAAAGGGTATCTATTCAATTCAATTTCTTAAAACCACTAGCTTTCCAACTCACTAGCCTATTGTTTTTAGCCCTAAAACATGGGACTTTCGATCACTAATATTCACTATGTAAGCCACACTTCCAATAAAATGAATGTATGTGGCCCGTAATTACGCCAATAATATTGAGCACGATATGCATTTAGGCAATTAGCTCACAACCAACCTGTACAAAAAATGTTTCATAACATCTCATGAAACTAATGCTTTTCTCCACGAAATGCAGAGTTTTTTGACATAAGAAAAAGTGCTTGAAATGTTGTGTATAAAATGAAGAAGTATTGAGTATTTCCAGGATAAGTCTTAAATATTATATTTTTTTTACTTCTTTTTATTAAATGAACATAACGGCCAAAATGGAGCTGGAGGGTGTTTTTTTTTTTTCATCCACACAACTCGGTCTCTTATGAGACCGACTTCTCTTTTCTTTATTGCCATGACAGTGGGAACCATTAAATTAAGGTCTATTTTAGGGTATTTGCACTATTTTATTTGTTAATATAAATTCGGTTTTTCGGGTCAGATTTTTCGGTTCAGGTTTTTGTAACAATATTAAGATTATGCACGATTGTTCATTTTTCGGATCCCACTTACGATAGATGATTTGGTTTGTCAAGTTCGGTTTTACAAGATAAAATCGGTTATTCAAATTCGACTATAAGAGCGTTAGGTGTAGTAACGCCGGCAACGGCGTTGGCCGGCGTTACTACACCGTTGTCCGGCGTTGCCCAACGGCGTTGGGTCCGGCGTTGGCCGACCAACGCGCGTTGGGGGGTTTTAAAAAAAAATCATTTTACCCCCTGAAACGGTTTGTTTATATTTTACCCTTTCCCCTCCAATTTTGAAAAGTTTCATTTTACCCCCAACGGCTAGTTTTTTTTTTTAATTTAATTTTTTTTCAATTTACCCCCTAAAACGGCTGAATTTAAAAAAAATCATTTTACCCCCTCACTCAACTCACTATATATACAACACATTACCAAATACAAATTCACATACAAATTCACCACTCTTCAAATACAAATATACATCTTTTTAGCAATAAAAATATCCGAATTTTCGCCAACCACGGTTTTATGATCTCCTACCGGGTCGTGACGCCGGACGGATCAGTTTCAACAATACCAACAAAAGAACAACAAAACAGCTTTTTTCCGATGACAACAATCACAAGTCTTAAACCGTGAATTAAAGCTCTACAACACAACCCACCTCATTTTAAACTCAGAACACTTCCCAATCACTAACTAAACCTCAACAAAAGTCGATTCGCAAAAAAAGGCTAATGGTCGCAAGAAAAATGTCCAAAGGGGGAAGAATGTTGAGACTGAGACCCAAGGGCCTAAATTTGGTAGCAGCTGGGCCGTTGGATACCAGTCGAGAAAGAATTGCTTGCAACACGTTAGTGACCGTTTCGGATGATAAATAAAATGTCAGATGGGTCACAAAAGCTGAACGTTTTCGGTATCGGGTTTTGAACGACCGTTCAATTCGATAAAAATTTTAAAAACGTACAAAGGATATGTAGACTAGCAAAAATGAATACGTTGAATGCCAACTTGCAAAAGTTCAACGCCGCGTACAAATGGGCCAAATGTTTTGGGAAAAGTGGCGAAAACGATGTGGATTATTTGAAACGGGCTCAAAGTATTTACCGTGACGAGCATAAAGGGGTAAACGTTTTCTCAAGAAACTGCTTGGGCCGTTTTGAGATTCCACCGGAAATGGGACGCACCCGAACAAGTTGACTTAACCCGAGACGTCCCCGAGGATACACAAATAGGATCTATTCAGGTCACGATGCATGACCCACGTTTTATCCGGCGGCAACCAAGACCCGCCAAGAAGCAATCCGACGCCACGGCGAAGCCACCGGATAGAAGCTTAGCGCTGTCAACCCAATTCGGGTGGAGTTATTGAAGCAGGAGCGACGACATGAAAACGTGAAGATCCCGAAAGGGCTTCGAAGCTCAAGCCGGAAAAAGGACCGCACAATAATGCGGTTGCGGGAGTGAGGTTTCTAGCTACTTGAACCAATGATTGGACGAGACGAGCCAATTGGATCAGAAGCAAAACATTAATCAAAAACAAAATGAGTAAAATGATTTTGGGCGACGAGGGGACGACGAAGACGATTAGTTTTTTTTTCGTAATGTTTTTTTTTTCGTAATGTTTTTTTTATTTCGTAATGTGTTTTTTTATGTAATTTGTATGTTTAATTATGAATGAAATGGTTAGTTTGTTAAAATAATAAAATAATTATTTAGGGGGTTTTATAAAAATAAAAAGGTGAGTGGTGTTATTTGGTGTTATGATTAGGGGAGTGGTGTTGGTGTTGGTGTTATGCTGATGTGGCGCTGACGTGGCAGTCAAAAAATGATGTTATGGTGTTACTACACCTGGGGCTCTGATATGTGTGAAAACACATATCCGTTTTATATCAAAAATGACCCATAAAAGACAAAATTGTGCTTAAAATGCTTGTATATTTCTTGTGTTGTCTTTGTGATTGTGTAGGTATGGATAATGCAAATATCACAAGAAAACGGTCAAAACCGGACAAACACGGACACGGGAACGGATAGAGCACACAAGAGCCGGGGATTTGATATCAAGAAGGGTCAAAGTCAACCATTGGTCAACTACCAGGAGACAAAACCCTCCAAAATTCCCAAAATGCCCTTATTGTTAAATCAAAATTCATAAAAAGCCCCTAAAACCCTAAAACCCTAACACCGTTATCTTTTTATTAATAAAAGAATAACGGTCGTTATCCTCTTTATAAAACCCAAGCCTGAAACAAACAACACCCGACCCAATCCATTTTCTTTTGTATAAGCCCAAAGTCAAACCCTGGGTCAAAAGAAGTCAAACGCACCCTTATAAAAAAGAGAATTACGCAGGAAATGTGGTTTTTTACTGTTCACCATCGTCCTCATTTAACTACGAGTCAAAATCAAAGGGCAAATGTAAATTGAGGACGTGGCTTAGTAATTTAAGCACCAATATCCAAGCTGGCAAAAGAAGACGTCATACAAGCCCCTCATTGACTAAAACCCAAAAGGTCTGACACGCAAGATATGGAAAGAAGCACACGAGGACATGGAATTTTGCACTAAAATGAGTGCAAAAGAAGCACAAGTACTCTGACATACGGAATGCCACGTTGGCAATCCGTGTGCTCACCAAGTTGATCCAACGGACAAGAATCAAGATCAAATGATTGGAAGAATGAAAGGACAAGATTAAGGGAGAAAGGAGCATGATCCAAGTCCTAGAAGCTTCATTGACAGGTTATAAAAAGCCCCTCATATTCACACAATAAGGGGGAGTTTTTTTATATAATTTTTAGCTTATTAGATTTTAGCTTTTAAATTGTTCTTTAAAAATGTTTTAAGCTTAATGTTTGTTTAATGTAATCTTCTTTTCAGTATTGTAATCAATTTTCCATTAATGAAATTCGAGTTTACTCTTACTTTTCTCAAGTTCTCTTTTATATAAGAATTTACTAAATAAGTTGTTATTGTTCTTAACCCTCTAATAAGCTGATCAAAAGTTCTTCTCAAGTCTCTAAGCTTGGGATTGAGCTAAATTTAGTCATTAATCTACTTGGACCATTAAAATCAGTTAATTACCTTTGCTATATGGATCTAAGCTATTTGGATGATAAGCTTACAATGGAAGAGCTTATGGGACCTTTACTAGCTTATCCTTATGATAAGCTAGAGTTGTAGATAAGCTCCTTGAGCATTGATAAGCCTTTGTTAAGCTAAGGCAATTGTAAGTTCCTTTTTCCTTTTCTGTCTTAAGTTTTCCTAGCTTATAAATTGCTTAAACTGCTTATTTGTTGCTTAATGGTGCTTATTATTGTATGTTGTTATGTTTATGAGTTGCTTTTGATTATCTGGTTTGAATCCATAAAGTAGATTCTTATTTTTCTTTCATAATTGTCTTAAAAATCATAAAATCTAAAAATATTAGCATAGCCTTGTAGTTATAGATTCTGGTTAATTGCTTATTGTTATAAGTTAATATAGTTGTTTTAAACTGTGCATAATATGGTATTTGAGTTTTGTGTTCTTAGATTTTGATTTTCATAGCTTAAAGGATCTAAAATGTTACTTAATGAGTGTTTGGGTCAACAGCACTAACCACAAGTTAGTGTTGTTTATTTGTGACCACTTGGTCTTTTGAATCTGCTTTAAACTTCATTATTTAGTTTGATAGAGTAGGGTTTATCATTTAGATTAGATCTAGTTAAGTTTTTTTTCTAAGTCAGTTTAATATTAGCCATAATCAAAAGACAAGTGGCTGTTTTCATGATCAATTTTCAGAAGGTAATTGTAGGAATTAGATTTAGATATTTGGCATACAAGTAGATCTAGGGTAGTGGTTAATCTATTTCAAGTTAGTTTTCAAAAATAAGTTCATTAGCATATCTGTTTTTAGCCTTAAAATAAGCTTTTTGTCTTTTCATTTTCAAAACCAAAAGTAACTAAGTGTTCTTAGTGTATAAGCTGTTTTCAACAAGACTTTTCATTAAGCTCCTGAATTTCAAAATGGTTTTAAAAAGTTGTTTTAAGTAGTATTTTAGGTGTACTTTTTAGGGTAATAAGCCAAAAGTCCATAAGGATCCTTTAGCTTATTTAAAAATAAGCTCAAAGGTGCCTTAAGGGGCTGTTTGGTTAACAGTTTACACCATAAGTGCTTATTCCTTTATTTTAGCTTATCTGCTTATTGTTATGGCTTATTTAGGTTTAGTTTAGCTTATTAGGTTAGTATAAGTCCAATTTAGCTTATTTGGTTTTGTCATTTGCTTATTTGAGCTTATTTGCTTTCTAGTGTAAAATTTTAAGTGTTTTTAAGTTTTTTAGCTTTTCTGTCATTCTAGCTTATCAATTGTGCTTATTTTATTTCTTATGTGCTTATTAGATATAGCTTTTAATCTGTTTTAGCTTATTTAACTTTTCCCTTAGCTTATTTGTTCTTAAAAAGCCCAAACAGTTTGCATTTTATAGGTTTATTAGGATTTGCTTATTCTGTCTTTAACTGCTTATTTGTGGGCTTATTTTAGGTTTATAAAAAAGGTTGTTTTACAAAAGTTGCTTATTTTTAAGAGTTTTAAAAAGTTATAAAAAATGGAAAAAATTAAAACACTTGGGAAAGTGGGAAGCCCCGGGTGAGCAAGGCTCGAACCCGGGACTTCTACCACCCTCACCAAGTTTTTTATCCCCCACACACACAACCATCATGCTACAATAGCTCATCCGTTATTACTTTACATTATCTATCTTTTATATACGTTTTAGGCATATTAGTATAATAAGCTGTTTTAGCTTATTTAGTAGCTTATTCGATAAGTTGTGTTCCCGAGCTTATTTTTCCTAGATTCCTCTTAGTTCAAGCTACTTTCTATAATTTTTTCAGAATTTATATAATTAGTTTAGTATTTTTAAACATTTATTTTTATTAAAAACTTTAAAAATTCATAAAAAATAAAAAATTAATCAAAAAATATAATTCTTTTTTTGAAAATTTTCTTTTATCATATAGTTTCTAGGAAAATTAGTTTTGCTTCCGTAGGGTTAAAATTGCAAAATTTCAATTTTTAAAGAACGGGATTCGTTTCCCTTCACGTTTTTTTGTATTTTTTAAGCCAATTCCACTCCGTGTTTTATCTAGTTTTACTTTAATCTACTTTTTAGCCATTAAGGTTATTAAAATGAAAACAATCATTTAGTTAAATTTGGAATATTTAAGGTTTATAACACCGTTTAGGGTTCCCGTTTTGCGTTTTTAGTTAAAGTTTAATTTCCCGTTATTAAAGTTAGGTTTAATTGTCCTTTAATTTGCTCACTTTTAGGATTTTAGAAAACAAATCATCTTTGAACCAATTCAAATCATTGTCCAAACAACAAATGTGGTCTCAATTTAATAAATCTTTGGGAAAACGACCTGGTAATCACTTACCGGTAAATATACGTATTATTATATATAATTGTGAGAATTTTCCTTACTACTTTTGTCCTCATGGGTAGTTTGGTAATTTTCTATACTTATATTATTATACGTGTACAAAACTTTGCGCACCAACTATACTTAATCCAAAACTGATTTAAAGTGATTCAAAATTGATTTTAAGGACTATTGAAGAACAAAACAGTTTTATCCATTGACTTTTTGCCTTAACCCAAACACTCCCTTAAGTAACTTTTAAACCAAATTAAGCTTCTAAATCACAAAATCAGTTCACAAATCCTTAATACCAAAAAATAATTAAATTTAAAAAAAAATTTTTAATAAAATTAAATAAATTTTTATAAAAAAAAAAAATATAAAAATTAAAAAAAAAATATAAAAAAAAAAATTTTTTAAATTTAAAAGAAAACAAAATAAGAAAAAAATTTTTTTTTTTTTAAAAAAAAAAAAAAATTTTCCTTAATACCAGATATTTAATATATAAATATGAACCTAATTAGCAACTTTAATCTATAAAATAAGCAAGAACAACACCAAAACAGATTATGCAATTAGAGATGGGTTTTAATCAAATTTTTAGCACAAACTTGAAAACTAAGATCCAATAAGCATAAGTCAAAAACAGATAATCAAAACCATCAAACAAGTGATACTAAGCATATAAAATCAAAAATAAGCACTTGAATAAGCACAAATAAGCAAATGCAATAAGATGACTAGAAATTATAAATGAAAACTTACAAATAGTCTTTAGAACTTGTTGAAGACTTAAAACTAATCCTAAAACCCACTAATCCACTTCTGAATCAGCATCAAAACAAATCAAACCACAGCTTACACCGGCTTATTAACCAAAATCCAAATGCCAAATCCAAATCCAAAGCTTCCAAATCCAAAGTAAATCTCCAAACTTCTGAACAGTGAGCTCAAACAAGCTTTAAACAAGCTCAATGATGGAATAGAGAACAGAATTGAGTGATAATGAACAATGATTTTATGGTAAATAAGCAACACAAATAAGTGACAATATTTTTGGTTCTTTATTGATTTGAATAAGGAAATTACAAGACAGTGTATTAAAATGACTGATATATAAATGACTGATAAGGAAATTACAAGGAAAAGGAAAATGGTAAACCAATTTTAAATGCATAAATTGGGAACAATTTTACAATAAGAAAACTATCACTATTTATAGGACTTTGAGGAGAGCTCTTGAGGTGAGGTGTGCTTTCTCTGAGTGTGGATTGTTGAGTAATCTCCAAGCAATAGATCCAAGCCCTTCATTTGATGTAAATTCCTCAAAAAGTGATCTTGGTCATTGGATTGTTAATGTGGGAGTACGGATTGCCACGCTGGCAGTCTGTTGAGAGTGTCATGCCTTCTACGTGACTTAGAGGAGCGTCATTGCTTGAAAGCGACTTCAAACCACCATGGTTAAACTTTACCCATCTCTGGTTAAGCCCTGGAAGAGATGATGAACAGTGCTTGTTCATACTCACGCCTAATTTTCAAACTAGGGTTTACTGATGTGTTGACCAAGTTTAAAATAGGGTTGACGAGCTATTATTATAAATGGGCTGGTGGTGTGGGTATGCAAAGAGATCAGGCCCAAGATCCAATTAATAAGTGTTTAATAAACACTTAACTAGTATTAGTGAAGTACTAACAACCGTTAAGTCTTTGTTTGTAAAAAGGTTAACGACTGTTAGTCTTTTAATGAATAAAGGACTACGGTGTTATTTACTTTGATGGTTTTTTTTGGAATTTTAGGGTTTTCGGGCTTGTCTTGGGTTTTCCTCGATAAATGCATACTTTTGCCTCGGCTTTTCACGCTCTTTCATTCTCGTATCCGGTTTTGTCCTTTTTGGGCTTGTTTTTGGTCTTTTCGTCCAATATCCGTTCCCTGCACATGAATAACACAAAACACACAATATACGATACATTTTTGTCCTTTTGTGGTCTTTTTGGCCTAATATAGTTTACAAAAGGTATGTGTAATTTAACACGTACCATGTATGTGAAATCATAAGGGTAACAAGTGGTATCAAGAGCTCCAGGTTATCTAGTGATTGTGTGCTTATTTCAAGCTTATTTTCTTGCAAAATTCGTCCTTGTTTTAATCTTAAGCCACGGTTTTCTTATGTTTTTGCTTATTGGTTGGTGGTGTTAAGCTCAAGCTTCCTAGTGAATTCATAGCTTAAACGGGCCTCTTCAAGAATCTAAAATAGTATTTCTTTGTTGTTTTTTTGGTCGAAAGTTTTGAAAAATCAAGATTTGTGGCTTTGTTTGGGGTTAGATTCAAAAAAGGGCTTGTAGTTTTGTGTTGTAAACATGCCATAGTATCTTATTTTGAAGCTAGTCAGCTTATTTCATAAGCTTATTGTGCTTTTTGAGCTTTGTCGAAAGTTTTTGAAAACTTTTCTAACTAGCGAGTTGTCTAGGCCTCTTGGTAGCGAGTTGTGGTATGTTAAAATTTGTTTGTTTGTTTACTATAATCCAAACAGGTACAACAGGTACGAAAGCGACTCGTGTACTTGCTCGAAAGTGATTTGTTTGGCATCAACGAGTTAACGTAGCGAGTTAGTGCAGCGAGTTAGTCCAGCGAGTTAGAGATTTGAAAGTCCAGCGAGTTAGTGACTTGGAAGATTCAGCGAGTTAGCATAAAGGAAATTCTAGCGAGTCAAAGACTAGGAAATCTAGCGATTTACAGGTTTCAAGGTCTAGTGAGTTACAGGTTTATTTGAAGACAAATTCTCTAGTTCTAGCGAGTTGTTATGCTGTCCAAGTTTTGCCAAATTAGCGAGTTAGTAGAAGACAGTAGCGAGTTATCTTAGCAAGTTAATAGGAAATTCAAGACTTTTTTTTCTAATCTCATATCCAAACGTTATGCTGCCAACTTTTTCTTAAGTCGATCCGCGCATCAGGTGGTATGTGACTGAATTTGGGAATCTATTACTCACTGTCTAATCAAAACAACTTGAACCATAACAACAAACAATCACAAGGACTTAATCAATTCAACTTCCATCAAAAGTAAATCATAATCATAATCACTTAAACGATCCATACTTATCATTTCACATCACTTTGAGAATGTCGACACAACAAGACATTTATGCAGTCGGTTTTGAAAACCACCCTCCTATGCTTAACAAAGAGAACTATGTTCCATGGTCATCACGTCTTCTCCGTTATGCTAAGAGAAGACCAAATGGAAAGTTAATCTACAACTCCATTATGAATGGTCCATATGTCAGACGAATGATTCCTGAACCAGGTGATCCAGCCCGTACAGTTCCTGTTCCTGAAACGTTTCATGAACAAACTGATGATGAACTTACGGAAGCAGAAATTAAACAAATGGAAGCTGATGATCAAGCAATTCAAACCATTCTCCTCGGTCTTCCCGAAGACATCTATGCTGTTGTTGATAGTTGTGAAACTGCTTAAGAAATCTGGTTACGTGTTCAGCAGATGATGAAAGGTTCTGACATTGGAATTCAAGAGAAGAAAGCTAAGTTGTTTAATGAGTGGGAAAGGTTTACTTCCACTGATGGGGAATCGATTGAGTCTTACTATCATCGTTTCTCAAAACTGATGAATGATTTCAAGAGAAAAACATTCCAGTAAGATTGCCAGTAATCTCATGTCCTAAACTAACTTACTAACCAGAATGGGGTCGGCATGTTACCATTGTTCATCAAACAAAGGACTTGCATACAGCAGATTACACTCAGTTGTATGACTTCTTGAAGTACAATCAAAAGGAGGTAGATGAACTAAGAGTTGAACGACTTGCAAAAACACAAGATCCTTTAGCACTCATGGCCAATTCAAACAATTACGTCAAGTATCCAGTGTCTCACCCTGATCTACCATCATCTAGTACCTACATACAACAACCTCTACCCAACAACAACAACTATAACCCACAACCATCATTCAATCAGAACTACATGCAACAACCTATGCCAAATCTCGAAGACATTACAGACCCTACAGCTGCAATGAACACGACACTTGCTTTAATGGCCAAGGCATTCAAACTAAACTACTCTACACCAACCAACAACAACCAGAGAATTTCATCCAACCCTCGAAATAGGCAGATTGCTCAGCCGGGTATGAATTTGGGTCAAGATAATCAAATGCAGATGGTTGGAGGAAATGGGGGGAATCAGTTTAGACAGTATGCTGGGCAGAATGTAGGGAATCAGGTTGTTCAGAATGCAGTTCAGAATCCGGGTGTTCAGAATGTTGGAAATCAGAATGGGGTAATTGTTGTTCCGGGTATAGCTCATCAGAATGGAAATGGTAATGTTGTAGCAGCACGGGCTGAGGGTAATGCAAATGGGAACAATGGTAATCAGATAAGGTGTTACAACTGCAGAGGATTGGGTCATCTCGCTAGGAATTGCACAGTCAGACCAAGGAGAAGAGATGCAGCTTATCTTTGGACTCAGTTGCTGATTGCTCAAAAGGAAGAAGCAGGAATCCAACTGCAAGCTGAGGAGTTTGACTTGATGGCTACTGTAGCGAATCAGGATAAGATTGAGGAAGTTAATGCAAACTGCATTTTGATGGCTAATCTACAGCAAGCATCGACATCGGGTACTCAGACTGACAAAGCTCCTGTCTATGACTCAGACGGATCAGCTGAGGTACAACTTCATGACAAGTGCTATAATGATGAGATATTTACTATGTTTACTCAAGAGGAGCAGTATATTGAGCTACTCAAGCCTATTCTTGAACCACACCAAGTATCACAGAATTATAGTAATGTCATCTCTGAGGTCTCTAGTGTGGAACAAGGTGGGGGAATAGTAGAACAACATCCTGTAACTGTTGAGGAAACACGTGCATACCAAGAATCATCATTGCTTAATTTAGTTGTAGAAGTTGAGAAAGTCAACATGGTCAATTGCAAAATGAGAGAAACAAATGCTAAATTGACCACTGAGCTTGCTAGATATAAAAATTAAGAAAAATGTTTTGAAATCAGTCAAGAAAAATATGACAAACTTGAAAGGTGTTATCAACAGTCTATTTATCAAGAGCAGTGTCTTACTAAAAAGATAAATGCACTTCACTTAAGTTCAGGTAAACAAATAATGTCTTTGAATGAGGAAATTTCAAATTTAAATAAACAGCTTTTAAAAGAAAAATCAACCGTTTCTTCTCTTCTTGAAGAAAAGAAAAGGTTGAAGTCTGATTTTAAAATACGCGAAGATGAGATTCTTGATAAACAAGTTCAACTAGAGAATAAGATAAAGGAATTAGATAATATTTTAGTCAAAACGGGTCAATCGATTCAAATGATGCACATGCTTTCACCTAAGCCAGACTCATTTTACCACTCCGAACATAAAATGGATTTGGGTTATCAAAATCCTTTTTATCTCAAGCAAGCTCAGCAGAAACAACAGAGTTTGTATAATGTCAAAGTTCTATTAGAAAATCATGATTCTCCTATTGTATATGATTCGGAGGAAACACTGTAACTTGCTCAAGAGATTCGCCTAAAGATGAAACAACTAAACAAAGAAATAAAACCGGAAAATTATACAAAGATTAATCATCTTTCGGGGGTTTTGTTTCTCAAACGGCCAAGTTACGCGAAGAGTTTTATTTTTTAAATACTTCCAAAAAGGCCAATGTCTCTAAATCAATTTCAATACCAAATGAAGAGTTTTTGGATGACACTACACCAAGTGTTGCACGGAAATTCCTGAATGAGGTAAAAAGCACCATCGTAACTCTTCAACGTGTTGTCAAACAAAAAATGACTTTGGATATACACAATTGGTCGTCTTCTGCTCACCAAGAGGTTCACAAAATTGTAAAAGATGAAATTTTCCCTATCGTTAACCAAGTGGATGCTAGAGTGCAAAATTTTGAAATTTAATTTTTGAAAGAAGCAGCCAAATTTGTTCGAGACTTTCAATCTCTTGCAAATGAAGCTGACGAATCTCTTGCTAAGCACAAGGCATTAGAATTGGAAATTGAGCGTCTCTTGAGAGCAGTTGTCAGTCAGGATATTATGTCTATTGTGCAAAATAATTTTGTTGTAGATACGTCAAATCTCCAAACTGAGCTTGAACGTACGAAAGAACATTTTGAAAATTGTATCATTAAAAAGGAAAATGAATATGCTAAACTTTGGAATGATTGGTACAAAAAATGTGAAGAGTGTAAATATGACAAAATTTCGTATGATAAAGCTTACAATGACATGCAACAAAAGATCAAACGGTTGCAGGCTCAGTTGGGAGATCAAAAGGGTAAATGTAAGGATACTCCATGTGTATCAAATACCCTTGATCCTTTGCCTCAGAAACTTGAAAATGAGAACGTGGAATTAGAGTTTCAGATTAGGAATTATGAAAAGGAAAATGCTCATCTTAAGGCTATCTATAAGAACCTTTTTGACTCTATCAATGTGACTCGGGCTCAAACCAAAACAATAATTGACTCTTTGCAAACCAAATTACATGACACGATTTATCAAAATGCTAAGCTAAGAGCTCAATTGTTTGATAAGGTTTCTGATCAAAAGGACACCTCCAACGGTACGAGTACGAATACTAAATTTGCAAATCAATTGACCGAGAGGAAACTGTGTTTGCAATCTTTAAGAAACCAATTTGTTGTAAGACAACCAAATGCATTTCAATCTGAACGTCAAAATGTTTCAAAAACTCAGATTCCTCAAAAGGTCGATAAGACAAAAGATTTGTCAAATCCAGTCACTTCAAACTCGGTACCCACCACCAAAGAATCAAAGGTTGTTGACAATGACAAAGTGATTGCCCCTGGAATGTTTAGGATTAATCCTTTTAAGAACCCTAGGGTAGAAAAGTTTATGCCTAACAAACCATCTAAAGCAAGCGTTAGGACAAATCCGATCACTGCTTCACAGCCTGATGTCATCATCAAGAAAGCTGTTAATTCTGACACAAATGGTTTCTCTTCTATAGGAGTAGACATCACTACTAAGACCAGAAGGCCACAGCCTAGGAGCAATACAAAGAATGACAGGGTCCCTTCTGCGTCTAAGAGTAATCGCATCATGAATAAAGAAGTTGATGTAGAAGATCACCCTAGGAATTTACTGCTTTCTAAGAATAAGAAACCTTTGTCATCTGAATGTAATAACATTAAGCTTGCTATTCGGAATGATAAATCTGAAATTGTTTGTGCTATGTGTAAGCAATGTTTAATTACTGCAAATCATGATGTTTGTGTGCTTAATTATGTGAATGGCATGAACTCTCATAGTAAGAAAAGAAAAGCAAATGTGTCTAAAATTGCAAATCAAATGACACATAAGGCACGAGTCTGGAAACCAAAGAACGTAGGGTCCAAAGAAAGACTTGCTTCACCTAAGCCTAGTCAAACTAGATTGCGCCTTAGGTGGTCACCCACTGGAAAGATGTTTGACATTAAAGGAAAAATAATTGCATCTAGTGAATTTAATGGTGATAATGCATGTACTCCTAACCCTCAGGAACCTTCAATCAAACGGTTTCCAAATTCCACCTTTTTCCTTGGCAGGTTATCCAAATATGTTTATGGTGCGTCGACTCGGGTTGTTCCAAGCATATGACCGGGAATCTAAAGCTCCTCATCAACTTCGTCTGGAAGTTCTTGGGCACCGTTCGTTTTGGAAATGATCATGTTGCTGTAATTATAGGTTTCAGTGATCTTCATTGGGGAAACATATTGATCACCAGGGTTTTTTCGTTAAGGGCTTAGGGTACAACCTGTTCTCGGTTGGGCAGTTTTGTGATTCAGATCTAGAGGTTGCTTTTAGAAGAAACACATGTTTCATCAGAAATCTTGAAGGTGTTGATTTGTTAAAAGGAAACCGTACAACAAACCTTTACACCATCAATCTTCATGATATGGCCTCTGCATCTCTAATTTGCCTCATGGCTCGTGCTACCTCTACCAAGTCATGGTTATGGCATCAACGTTTATCCCACCTCAACTTCGACACCATAAATGACCTTGCCAGAAACGATCTTGTCACCGGTCTTCCAAAGTTCAAATACCATAAAGAACATCTTTGTCCCTCTTGTGAGCAAGGAAAAAGCAAAAGGGCTTCACACCTACCCAAACCTGTTCCAATTTCAAAGCAGAGGTTACACCTTCTTTATATGGATTTATGTGGTCCAATGAGAATCGCTAGCATAGATGGAAAGCGATATGTTTTGGTAATTGTGAATGACTACTCCCGTTACACTTAGGTAGTCTTTCTATGATCAAAAGATGAAGCACCAGAGGACATTAAAACCTTTCTCAAAAGAATTACCGTTCTACTTCAAGCTTCTGTTATTATTGTAAGAACCGACAATGGCACAGAATTCAAGAACCAAGTGCTTCAAGAATACTTTAAAAGTGTTGTCATCTCTCACCAAGCATCTTCTGTCCGTACCCCTCAACAAAACGATGTAGTGGAGCAAAGAAACCGCACGCTAGTGGAGGCTGCTAGAACAATGTTGATTTTTTTCTCGTGCACCGTTATTTTTATGGGCTGAAGCAATTGCTATTGCGTGCTACACTCAAAATTGCTCCATCACTCACTGTCGATTTGACAAAACACCATACGAGCTGATTAATGGCAGAAAATCGAATATCTCCTTTCTTTATGTATTTGGGGCTCTTTGCTATCCCAAGAATGATCGTGAAGATATTGAGAAGCTTGGTGCAAAACGTGACATTGGCTTTTTCATTGGTTATTCTGCTAATTCCTGTGCTTATAGAGTTTACAATCGAAGGACAAAAAAATCATAGAGACTATGAACGTGACATTTGATGAGCTTTCAGCTATGGCTTTTGAACAAAGTAGTTTAAAACCCAGGTTTCAAAGCATGGCTTCTGGACAGATCAGTTCAGGACTCGATCTTACTTATGCTCCGTCAACAATAACAACTCAATGACCAACTGAAGGTGAATTAGACTTACTATTTAAAGCTATGGATGATGATTCCATTGGTAGTCAACCGCCAGCTGCTCCAAGAACCGGTCTGGCTGCTCAAGCACCTCAAGCTCTTTAGACTCCAACGGCAACTACAACATCAGCAGACACTACCCCGACACCAACAAATTCATTCTCTTAAGCAACCAGTATTCCAAGCACTTCACAGAATGTTGACGAGCTCGAAACACAACAACAACATGGTCAGCCTCATCCTGCACCATATGTTGACAATGTTCCGCATGCTATGTTCGATGATAATTCATTTGTAAATCCTTTTGCTACTCCATCCACAAGTGCTGTTGAATCATCATCCTCATAATATGTGGATCCATCGAACATGCATACGTTTTATCAACCGTACCCTCATCAATATCAATGGACTAAGGATCACCCTCTGGAACAAGTGATTGGAGAACCCTCACGACCTGTCTTGACAAGAAATCAATTAAGAACAGATGGTGATGTATAATTTCGTATTTCCAAGTCATTTATGACGTCATCAATTTTACTAGTTATTTTTTTTCTCGTACACGTTCGCTTTTAATATCAAGTATTAGGCTAAATCACGTAAACTAGAAATCAACAAGTAACATAAACGGACACCAAACGAAACATAAAACCGCTTACGTTGAAATGGTTATTAAAAAACAAGCATGATGAAAAGAACACGGTCATCCGAAACAAGACTCGTCTGGTTGTGAGGGGTACTCGCCAGGGGATGAAAGATTTTGAAGATCCTTTCTCTGGTTGCTAAATGAAGCTTATCAGGTACTTTGGTAAAGCTTAGCACACAAATCGTTCACAGTGTTTCAAATGGACGTGAAAACTACATTCTTGCATGGTACATTAAAAGAAGACGTGTACGTATGTCAACCTGAAGGTTTCATCGATGTTGACCATCCAAGCCATGTCTACAAGTTAAAGAAGGCATTATATGGGTTAAAGCAAGCACCAAGCAATGGTAACGATTAACTGAATTTCCTCTTACAATATCACATCTTGAAAGGCACAATTGATCCAAAATTGTTTATAAGGCGCATCTACGACGACATCTTAGTTGGTACAGGTCTATGTAATGAATTATCTTTGGTCACACACCCTAGTATACCCACTCTTTTCTGACCTCATGAAAAGCCGCTTCGAATGGATGATGAAGGGGGAAATGACGTCTTCCTTGTATTAACAAATTAACCAAACCCTTTGGCATATTTATTAAACCAGTCCAACTACGTGTTAGAAATCCTTAAAAAAATATGGAATGGAATCATGTGATCCCGTTGGTACCCAAAGAGATCAAAGACAAGCTTAACCTAGATCAACAAGGTCTCCCATCGAAGCAACGAAATATCATAGCATGAATTGGTAGCCCCTAATGTACTTACGTCAGTAGACCAGACATTGTACATGCTACTTGTTTATGTGCTCGGTACCAGGCTAAGCCAACCGAGAAGCACCTCAAGGAGGTTAAAAGGATCTTTCGTTATCTTGGGGAACCGTTAATACGGGTCTCTGGTATACGAAGGATTCTGGCTTTGAACTAACTGGATTTTCATATGCTGATTATGCGGAATAAAGAAACCATCAATAGTAACTTCTGGTGGAGCTCGGGGGGGGGGGGGGAATTCATAGGAAAAGCTATTACTGGTCCTCAAAGAAACAAGACTATACAACATTGTCAACCGCGAAAGCAGAATATGTATCTTTATCCGCTTGTTGTGCCCAAGTCCTTTGGAGATGCCGAACACATTAAACGTATTATGCTTCACTTCAACAAGATTCCAATCTATTGTGATTCGAAATCAAGCCTAGCCCATACCCTGCAACCTGGTCCAACACTCAAGAATGAACACACGCTGTCCGCTACCATTTCATAAAGGAACACGTGGAAAAGGGTACGATTGAACTGTATTTTGTCAAGATGGATTACCAACTGGTCGACATCTTCACCAAAGCTCTTCCAGTAGATCGATTTAAATACTTGGTTTGTCGCCTTGGTATGCGCAGTATATCTCCCCAGGAACTTGATCGTCTTGCAAAACCCAGTAATAATTCTTTGTATAACTTAATCAGCAAACAAAATTATAATAATAAGAAAAACCTATAAAAGCAAAATACAAAATCAAAAAATTTCAAAAATACGAAAAATACAATCATCTTCGACATGTCTCACGTCAATCGACAACATTAGCGCACCTATAAATGTTGATTAATATTGACACGGTGCATAAATGAAGTTCGAGCGAGAGTTTTAAAAGGCTTCAAAACATGTCTCTTCAAATTTTTCTCTACACTTCTAATTAAATGTCAGCTTAGGACTCAACTTCAAAGAAAGAAAATTTCATTAATGTCCATTTTTCCTCCACAACGGGAAGTGCATATCATCTCGTCCTTGATCATTCACATCAACAATCAAAGTTATGAATCTCAAGAGAAGGCACTAAGAAAATGAAAATTACATTACTATTCAATACAACGATAATTACTTGTTGTCACCATTTTTCAAGATATATTTAAAAAGATAAATTTCAAATTCTTTTCAAAATTGTGTGCTCACACTACTCCCACTATAAGTAAGTTCACACTATCCTTTCATAGAGGGGGGTATAAATAATTATTATTTTCATTCTGCAATGCCTCCTGTTCTCCCAAAACTTAGTTTAGGCTTTCAGGTGAATGTGAATTCCAGACATTAACTTGTTTTTAATTCACTAATTGTCAAAAATTGTAAACACATATGCAATTTTTTAGGGGGAGAATAGTGAATAAAATGTGATCAATACGGATTAATAACGGATACGATCTTCAATCTATAAGTGCGTTCCCAATCCTCACATGTGCAAAACACTTTCATAATATGGTGCATATGTGTAAGAGGGGCTTTTTGGTAATTCTAGAAACTCTCAATGTGTCTTAAATGATTTCTCAAATACGTTGATTGATTTTTATCAAATGGTTTTATGGATCCTCATGGCAATACCTTAAAGACCGACCAACTATTATTTCTCAAGGAGTTATAAGGCGGTTAAGGTTAGGTTTACTCGTTCTATGATCCAGCCAGAACATGAGAGATCCACCCAGGAACACTCTGTTAGATAGAGTAGAAGTCCTGGGTATGATTGAAAAAAGGAGTAAAGTAAGAATTAGGGAATAGTGCCGACTGAGATGGAGCTAGTACTGGAACATACCCAACAAGGCACTAGTCATGAAGTATCGGTAAGCACTTAAGGGGTTGAAGAATGAAAAAGAAATGTAAGGATAAAGGGTGTAAAGAAAGAAGTCCTCCATACAACCTTAGGCAGAAACCGGGTTAATACAAAATCTATCGGTAATCACAAAAATGATTCTGATATTGAAGACTGACATCATGGACCCAGTGATGCAATGCATATCCTTCCCTAGCCACTCAGAATCTCTCAAAAAAATTTTGTTTCGTTTCTCATGGAGATCAACACGTTTCTATCGGATTTCTCATTCCGAGATCATTGATATTGAAAAGGTGGCAGTCTGCTCCAGCCTCCGTTTACCAAATAACAAATGTGCACTTATAGAGTCTAGAGCCAATGAGATCCATCAAAAATCTCACTAGGACACAAATTCCAATACACAAAATGTCGTACATCATTATACAACATTTGGTATCAAAGAGTCCTACGCATTATCCTTGTGATAACTGCCAGAACATCAGAGTGATGCTCCTTAGTATTTACAATGACGATGGAAATCCTGCTTGAGTCAACATCAAACAAGCTCTTGGTAGGTGGCTTACGAGATTCTATATGAATCAAGCTTGTGTCAACTGGATATTAGTAATGGTCCAATATATGAATTGACGACTCAATCAGTCAGAAAGTAACTAACTTATTCACTCTTGCCATGTTGTCTGCTTTGAGATGATTCGGTAATGAGAACAAGCAAGTACAGTAAATCTAATGCAATCGCGTTTGAGGATCTAACACCTTGAGCTAGAAACCCTGTCAAGGAGATTCGTTTAAATTGAATCTACCTGATCACAGGTACAATAGTCATACTGTAAAACGGTCCTCACAGAACCGGAGGTTAATGTAACCGAACTTAAGATGAATGATAAATCCATATTCGTCCATACGTGTTGTTTATCACTAACATTATCTTTCAGGTATAAGTGACGGCATTGCAACCTCGTTCCAGTTGAGTCAAGATTAAAGACCTCATGCTCATGTTCTATAGAAATGAATTCACAATGAAAGCTCAAGTACATGCTTCTAAGTCTTCCGCAATCTCTGACGTACAAGCACATCCTCAAAAGAACATCATCCACAAGATTACTCGTGTAGTTATAGTAATCATGCCAAAGAACATGTTGAGGGAGATCGTTAGTAAGTTTTCAAGATAATGAGCATGAGGGTGGAGACACAAGATCGCAAGACGGCATAAAGATTCAAGGATAAAGATTTAAAGATCTTAACAGTCAAGACAAATCAAGGCCAAAGACCACGATATCAGTATTTTGTCAAAGTATATCAAGTTAAAGGGCAAGATCCATGATCACAAGCATGCAAAAGGAAATACAAAAGAATTCCTAAGACAACAAGGTTCCAAGACTAAAGAACGAAAGCCTTATGCAATGACCACCCCTTAGGGGTAGATTGTTAGACCCAGTATTATGTGAAGTTATGGTCATTAAGACTCCCAAACCTTGTATTTGTCTAGTGTATGCTTACGGGAATTCTAGAAACTAAACGGGCCTTAGTTACGGGCTTTAAAGCCTGTTAGATATCAAGCCCGACCTAGGAAGCCCACTTAAAGCCTAGGCCGACCCATGTTTGTTACTATATAAGCCCTCTCCTCCTTGTGGAGAGGGTGTCACTCTTTTCTTAATGTTCAACCATTTTGTTTTAGTTTACTTCTTTCTAAACTTTCCTCTTTCTAAACTTCTAGCTAATTCGTGTATGTGCATGTGAAATCATAAGGGTAACAATATCATTTAAGCTTAATTATGTGTAATCATCTTCTCTGAATTCATGCTCTTTCCCATATGCTATTTTGACCACAATCTTGGTTAAGAAACCATATCCAAACTTCTGTTCTACTTCATCCCTTTTAACACTTAAGATCTTGGACTTTGAATATACATCATGTCTTAACTTTACACCTCTACTCCCTTTGTAGAACCATTTGCGAGACTCGTTCTAATGATGAATGCCCAAAGGTGCATCTCTATCATATTCAACTATACTTGAGCTCCAAAGGTTAGGGATTGCTTCTTCAATACCTTCTTGATCATAGGTTACAGCAAAATACTTTAATAGTGACAAAGCATACTTCTTTTCTTTGTTTCCATGCTTCAAATATTCTTGATATTTGTTAAAGAAGTAGTTGGTTGGTATTGTTCTTCTACCAGGTGGTCCTTACATTGGTAATGGCTTGGTCAAACTAGTGTGGAATATGTTCCTTTTAGGATTTGCCTAATCTATCTTTCTCTGCATTGCTAAATGTATTTATCCATATTGTACTCCAACTCAATGTTGTTATGAAAGTGACTCTTTAATATTTCAAAGCTAGCTCCCCTAAGATCAGCTTTAGTTAGTTTCTTTGTCTTGAGAAATTCCTTAAGTTTCTTAGCCAAAACCATGATGTGGTATAAGTAATCATGTTAAAGAAAATGTTGAGGGAGATTGTTAGCAAGCTTTCAAGACCTTGAGCATGAGGGTGGAGACACAAGATCGCAAGGAGGCATAAAGATTCAAGGATAAAGATTCAGAGATCTCAGTAGTCAAGACAAATCAAGGCCAAAGACCATGATATCAGTATTTTGTCAAAGAATATCAAGTTAAAGATCAAGATCCATGATCACAAGCATGCAAAAGGAACTTCAAAAGAATTCCCAAGACTACAAGGTTCCAAGACTCAAGACGTCACAAGAAGTGAAGCCATATGTGCAATGACCACCCCTTAGGGGGAGATTGTTAGACTTAGTTTTATTAAAGTGATGGTCATTAATATTCCCGAACCTTGTATTAGTTTAGTCTATGTTTCCAGGAATTCTATAAGCTAATTGGGTCTAAGTCATGGGCTTAAAGCCCATTAGATATCAAGCCCGGTCTATGGAAGCCCACCAAAGCCCATGGACGGCTATTAAGTACTATATAAAGCCCTATCCAAGTGTGGAGAGGGTGTTGCTTCTCATTTTCTCTAAGTCAAATAACCATTTTTCTCTCTTTTATTGATCTCTTTAGTTCTTTCTCTCTCTAAGATTTTTCTCTTATTTTGTGTTTTGAGGTGATGAAATAATATCATCTAACATGTGGTATCAAGAGCCAAGGAATTTATTTTGGTGATTTGTGGTTCTTTGTGTTCATGTCCTTTGGTTCGAATCAACACAAGAGATTTATTTTTTGTGTGTTTGAATACCATAAAGTTTGCATTTTTTCTCTTTGTCTATCCTAGTTTTAGTTAGAAGTACTAGAAAAATCTAAGAAAAACATCAAAAGGTTCATCTTTTTAAGGTTTTTGGTTCAAAAAGGTTTTGTGTACTTAAAATCTTGATTTTTAATTTTTCGTGTCAAAATCGTTAAAGTTTATGTTTTTAAGGTTCTACTAGGCTTAGATAAGCAAGAACTATAAAAATGTTTTGGGTCAAAACGTCAAAAAATGAGTCTTTTAGTGTTTTGGGAAAGTTGAAGTTCGTGTTTGCAGGAGGCGAATTAGTTTTGTTTTTGAAGGCGAATTAGTAACTTTTCTTTGGAAGGCGAATTAGTATTTTCTTTGGAAGGCGAATTAATATTTTATTTGGAAGGTGAATTAAGGAGGCGAATTATGGAGGCGAATTAAGGAGGCGAATTAAGGAGGCGAATTAGTCCATCCTTCTGGAGGAGAATTAATCCATTTCTTCAGGAAGAGAATTAACCCATTTCTTTAGGAGGAGAATTAATCCATTTCTTCAGGAGGAGAATTAATCTATTTCTTTAGGAGGAGAATTAATCCATTTCTTTAGGAGGAGAATTAATCCATTTCTTTAGGAGGAGAATTAATACATTTCTTCAGGAGGAGAATTAATCTATTTCTTTAGGAGGAGAATTAATACATTTCTTCAGGAGGAGAATTAATCTATTTCTTTAGGAGGAGAATTAATACATTTTTCCATTTCTTCAGGAGGAGAATTAATCATTTTTACAAAATCAGAAACTCAAACCATATTCACCAATAACTAAAACGATCCTTGTTTATCATTTCACATCACTTTTACAATGTCGACTCAACAAGACTTTTATGTTGTTGGTTCCGAAAACTACTATAGGTTTAATCTATTGTTTATGGTACAGTTTTTATAGTTATTGAATTTGTTACTGTAACATTATATGTGGGTGATTATGTTTTGTGTTGTTTCTGTTGCTAACTTTCAATATTGAAACATCTTTAAATAAACTTATGCTAAGGCCCCGGGTCATTCATTCCCACCTCTCATATCACCCTATTAATGCATCAGTAACTTTAGAATTCTATAGGGTTTAAGAAACTTGGAGTCCTTTATCTGAAGCTAACATTTGCCTAATGGGGTTACAGGATAGTTTGCAATTACAATGTTGACTAAAAAAGTAAGTTATGTTGAATCGGGGGGACTTATGAATCACTCTTTTAATCAGAATCAAAGTGCTGCAAAAAACTTTTAAATCATGTCATAAAGATTTCCCATGTTATTTTAATTCATATTAATTTTGTATTTCTTATAGCCGTTTTGTAAGTTAATGGTACTTATAAGCATTATTTGTTGCTTTACTATTAGTTTTACCCATTATACAGGAGAGATACATAAATTTGACATGTTTTGTAAGTAAATGGTAATCGGAATAATAATACTTTGACGAGTAAGAGACGCTGCAACTAACAGGTACTAAAACATTTCATTTTGTAACCTTTTTGAACTATCCTTTGGACGCTGTAATAAGTATAAAGATATTTGGTAAGCAATTCCCAAACGCCCCCTTAGTAAGTACCAGTTCTTCAGCTTAATTTGGCTATGGTTTTGGATTTAACGGCGTGACTCTGATTATGTGATTAGTGAAGCCTCATTCGGCCACAAGTGCATCATGGAGGCTACAGAGCTGTGGAAATAGATAAAGGTCAAGAAGTAGACAAGGGTATATCTGTGAAGGAATACTTGGTGGAGCCAGTCAAACGAGGGTAGATTCTTAAAGTAAACCCATAGGTAACTTCACTGTCAAATTTATAGAAAATTTTCCATTCACAGATTCGTGTATGTAGGATCATGAAATCAACTAACAATGTTCTTTTAAATATTAGCGAACCATAAGCCCTTCTCTCATGAAAATATGAGTGTAAAATAAAATTAACAGTGGTGGCGTTAGTTCTGTCTGAGTCATAAAAAGCCTCGAGCAACATCCTTCTAATGTAGTATCGGTTGTTCAAGTTATATGTTGATGTAACTATGCATTAATTATTCAGAGTCATATAACCAGAAGATACTGTAATGAAAACAATATGTTTCCAATTCCCTTTTATAACCAGTCATGCAAAGCAGGGAACGCGTTGACTTCTATTTGACGATCATATTGGATATGCATTTACAGATTACATGGGTGCGGCAGACAAATAACAACTAAACAACAGGTAACCGCCATCATTTACTCTATTTGAACCATTTACAAGATTCTAAATATAACACGTCTTTTAGATTCCGACTTACTTCCAAAACAGATCAGGTCAATTCTTGAGAGTCATTTAAATTGACACTTTTTTGTAACGATTATCTGCTTACACCAATCACCTATAGGCTAATGATTACCATCTGCAAATTTTGTAGGTACACCGACAACGGAATCAATATCTCTTCTAATTCCAGGTACAAAGATCAACACAACGAAGATCTACAGGTAATCACATAAACTCTTAAGAAACATCGTCGAATTTTAGCCATCCATAAAGATGTCATGTTGCATTCAACTTTAGTTTCTTATAATGTTTCATTTCAATATTTAAAAACATTAGAACCAAAAATGAGATAGTTTGTAAGTGCGTGCTTATTGCATCCTTTTTAGTGTTTGGATGAAATAATATTTTATGGGAGCGGGATTAGTATGCTTATTAGATTGTTATAAAGTTGTTAAAGTGAACTTCAATTTCAGTGCAACAAGATCGGTTCATAGTATAGCATACTGCTGTTACATCAGGTAATGTTGGTATATGTATTTAAATATTTTCTTTATTTATGTGTTTGTCTATGGTTTCCTTTCCATAATTAATTTCTTTTGTGATTAGAGGTGTCACAATGGGAGCGTCAGGCGAGTTGGGTAACGGGTTAAACTAGGTTCAAACTGAAACATGTCATCTTTTAAGTACGGGTCGAAGCAAACCTGTATGAGCTGGGCTAATTGACTACAAAATCTTTCATTTGACCGTTTAGAGGTAAATATAAACGGGTCGACGCAGGTATAAATAAATGATCTACTTACTACTCAAAACTAACAGGTTCAGTTGCTGCATTTTAAGCAGCAACTTCTTAATCAAAATCATGTGTTTTGTTTTCTAACCCTTCACCAAGGTTAAACCTAACAAACTGTTTGACTTTTATATTTTCTCCAATGTTTGCAATCGTTGGCTTAATGATCTTTAACCACCACTTTAGCATTTTTAATATGATCTTTAACCACCACTTTAGCGTTTTTAATCACACCAGGACTCACATCGTCGAAGACAGTAGATGAAAAAGGAGACCCACCTGTCCAAAAGGATTTACAGATGTTGGATCATATGGATCTCTATGCACTAGATACTATGGATCCATTTGTAGGTATTTGTTTTCTAAATTGTTTCCAGTTACCATTTTTTAGATATTAATGTTTGCTTTAAAAAGCATCCATACGATTTTTTTAATTTTTTATTGAATTCTTGTGTAGTAGATTCTTTATCCATCATAAGCAGTGCTTTTGATTCAGCTTGACAGGAGATAGACAAGTCAACGATGACATTGCTGCTTCCCCGGGCTTCTCCTCTGCTTAATACTTTCACAAGAAATAAAAAAATCAAAAAACATGAACCTCCAGGAGGAAAGAAAGGAAACTGACCACGACCACAAAGATCAACCTCCAGGTTTAGTATTAAATCTTCATAGATAAAGTTAACTGATTTCTACCACACGCGAACACCTTATACAAGTAGACAATTGGATGACATAATAATCAGTGGTTCAGATTTCTTTTAGTTCATTGTCGTAATTGAAAGTAATTGGTACAATATGGCTGTAAAAAGTTGTTATAAGGATAGCGTCAATTTGGAAAATTAGAACAAGATACCAGTCTTTAGCGTACTAATCCAAATTACAAGATATTCTTTTTCTAATTTTTAACACTACTCTTTACAATCTTAACTCATAAATATTCTTCATATTTTTCTGTATAGAATCCTGCTAATCAAGCTTTTTAAACATTTTGCCCCAACTTACTTTACAAAGACAGATGATAAAGGGTGTTATGATGCTGATAGTGCAACCGTTTTAGTTGGAGGTATTGTAAAACAAGCAGTAGAAAAGATAGACACGTTAAGAGTAGTGGTTGTGAAATTTCTCTAAATGATTTTGTCTTAGTATTTAGTATGTTATGGCCGACTTTTGGTTGTTGAAGGTTACAATTTTCTAATTTTCTTTATTTCCTTACGGTATATTTCCTATTTCTATGAAATAGTATGCGTTGACATATGGTTGTTACTTGCATTTATCTTTGGCAAAATCATAACGATACATTGTCATTTATAGTTAAATAATGATAAACCTAACCATTTAACTTACTATGACTAATTCTTAGGAGTTGTCAATAATAGCTAACTAAGCTATCGATACCCAAACGACCGCTTCATACAATGAGCAATCCTTCACATCAATCTCAAATACCAGCATACTGTTACCTTGGCAATAACCCATCATACCAAGGCATCAACATTTCCAAAATCATTAACCAAGTATCCATTATACGTGCATCTTGCGAAAAGCAAGCTGATACAACCCGTGTGCATCGCACGGGTCTGCATGCCTCGTATTAATAAAACTAATGTATTTGCATTAAATTGTAAATATAAATAAAAAACACGAGCTACTATAACATTAAATGAATACACAAGATACTACATACACGAACGACCCATGTTATTACTCTTTATGAGATTAAGTAAGGATATTCAAAAAAATATTCTTTTTAAACTACCCGCATTTAAACTTATGGTATTCCTCTTTATAAGTTTAGCCCGTTTACTTGTTTAAAAATCGGCGTAAATTATCATTAACGGGAATATAAATATCTTTTAAAATGAATGCACGAACATCACACATTAGTTTGTGAGATGAAAATAAATAGGACAAATTCTACATTTCTATAACGACACAAATTTTTGTATGTGTTGTTTATGTGCTATAAAACACATATTATGGCTAGAACATGATAACTTAACATTCCAATTAAACAAAGTCAAATCCTCTATGCAACAAAAATCTATATAAAATATCAATCGATATTAACACATAATGAAAAAATTATGTAAAACTCATGCGTGCAAGGGTGTTGTAACTATTTCAGTATTAAAAAGTTAATATAATTTAATAGAAAAGATTAAACATTACAAATCATGAATTTTGATTGTCACTTTATTTATCTTCAAAAACAAATTATTCAAATTAATATTACCGTTATACAATCTGCTCAAATTGCATGTGCGATGCCCGGGTTGATGTAATTGGTTTGTGATTAGTTATTAAGATTTTAACTATTTGAGAATAAAAATATTGAGGAGTAAAAAAGACGTCTGAAAATTTCGAACTGTAAAATAAAGTGTTTTAATATTAATTTTCTCGGAGCAAAGTAAAAAACAGATTATCAAACATATAAAAATTCAGATGTTATTAAAAAAGCATTTTAAATCCACTTAAAGTCGCAATGACGAAACTTGTTACTTAAATCATCTTTTATATCTAAGTATATGGTGCACGAGCATTAAAACTCGTTTAAACATAATATAGGAATTTACATCATTTGGAGCGTTCTTTGCAATTCAATTTTTATAGAAAAAATTGGAACGTTTATAGGTCGCTTAATTTTGAAACGTAGGCAAAAATTAAAAAACAACTCTGGCGATCTGATTTGGTTAAAAAAAAGTCAAATTGAAATCCAATTTGGTCAAAATTAAAAATGTTTGATGGGAAAAATTTGGTAAAAAAAACACATAAAATTATATGTGTCAAATTTGTGAAAACAAACTTAAAAAGATGAGGTAATTAATAAAATTTTAGTGGTTGAATTTTAAAAAAATTATATGAATTTATGTGTAAATTTATTGTTTTCATGTATTTTTAATACTTCAAAAGTAAACAAATAACCTCTTAGACATTAGATTTTATAAACTAACATCATATTATGTTGTTATAAATATACACATATATATACTTTTATATATTTATAAATATATTTATATTTATATTATATAAATATATATCATTATATTTATTATGCACAAGATATTATATCTAAAATGAAAGAGTATTATTGTGTAGTAAATAAATATACGCTGTTGTACGTATACGAAATACTTATTGTTTTTCTCTTTATGAGTTTAAGTAGAAATATATGGAAAAAAATTATTCTACGATTGGTTCAATAAGGATCATTGTTACTCTTATTTTATAAAGTCAATAAGTACACAGATTTGAATATTAATACGGTAAAGTTTATTATTAATAAGAATATAAATATCAAATGTAAGCAACTAAGCACGAATTACTGTGATATGAAAACAAATATATGTGATTGTACTTATAACGATTTATGTAATTCTTATGTAAAGTTTATATAGGGATATCTGGAAAACCTTTTTAGAAAATCTTTATATTTTAACTTCATCAACGTTCATTATGTGTTATTAAACTCACATATTGTGTGCAACATGATATCATACACAGGTTTTAAAATGATATACGACAAAATTATTATTAATTAGATTAGGGATGGCACCCGTGGGTAATGGGCATGGGTACTTATTTACCGTCTCCCGCACCAATGATGTTTCTCTTACATGTCACCCGCCCGCCACCCGTATGTGAGGTACATTTTTTACACAATGCTCAAGCCCTTGTAGGTAATTATTGCTTGGGGATTATTAACCCGTTTGGTTTGTGAAACGTAACATTTAACATATGTTTTCACTGAATGTTTTGAAAATCTAATTTGATAAAAAGGTGATAAGTTACTATATGTTGCATAAATACTGCGTCAATAATTAGTTAACTACCTACTAATTAATATTAGTAATTAGCATTAAGACTTATAAAAGTATTAAAATTTTACTTTTGTGGACTCATGAATTATTGACTAAGACTAGTGGTTACTTGCGCATTAAAACCACAAGACCAAGTATAAACAAACTTGACTTGATTATTGAGATATTTACTATATATTTATTTGATACTTTCCTGATTCATATTCTTATTATGGTTTTGGATCTTAAAAAGCACGTATGTGACTATTAAATATATTAACTAATAACCTGACAAATATTTAAGTAA
This sequence comes from Tanacetum coccineum, assembly GCA_026074375.1. Lineage (NCBI taxonomy): Eukaryota > Viridiplantae > Streptophyta > Magnoliopsida > Asterales > Asteraceae > Tanacetum > Tanacetum coccineum. Next base: position 38,751 of record BQNB010041199.1, read on the forward strand.
TATAATAAATGTTAGTTTAATAAAAAAACGTCTTTAGGGATATTTTAAAAAGTATATAACCGAGTTTTTAGATATGAATGTGACGGGTTTTACCACGATGAGTATGATTACCGCAACCCACCCAATCCACCCGTTGGTGGGTTCATGTTTTTCACCCAATATGACTCACCGGTGTGGTAAAAATAACGAAAGGTTAAACCAGCATCACGGTGTGATGTACTCGCGGGTTTTGGGTTTTTTCTCGCCGGTTTGCACACTAAACTGGAATAACAAATATCAAAATGTAAGCAGAATTACTTTGATATGAAAATTAAAATTACGCGGTTGTACTTTATAACAAGGACTAGCTGAAATTCTACTTTAAAGTTTATATAAGGATATCTGGAAAAACATTTTTTAAAATTGTTTATTTTAGCTTCATCAACGATCTTCATTTGTGGTTGTGTTTAAGTAAACCACATATTGTATAGATTTTGATTCAATTGTTATATTTAAACAAATATTGACTTAAACGGATCTTACTGATTGTGTGTTTTAAGAGAGAGAGAATTCATATTAACATTGTCTTTCCATTAGTAACAGACTAGTCCCTCTACTTTTCTTAAGCTATCAAGTCTGACATCTTATTAATTCTAAACTAACAAAATAAAACTGTCATACAAGTCACTAAAACAAAGTTATTTTTTTTTCAACAAAATCCTTTATAAAGTTTAAATCGATATAATAATTAATGAATTTTTTACTTTTATAATTATATAATAATTAAATTTTAAACACAAGCAAATTTTGTGTATGTTATCTACTACCAAACTAATTTTAATTAAATTTGATTCATGTGTAAATCTCGTGCGTTCTTGGGACTTATATCGGTATTTCATAGGGGGAATTGTATATATATCCAACTAAAACCAATAATTGCATATATATCATTCCAAATACTTAAATTGTCATATATATACCCAAATGGTTATGGTTATTTTAACATATATTTAATATCAAAAAAATCTCTGATAATTATAATTTATATATAAAATGACGATTATACCTTTGTTGTAGACTTACATTGTGTTCTTGGGTTTTGTTAATAAAGAAAGTAAAGTAATGTAAAGTAAACAATTTCAACCCGATTTTGGAAGGAAACACTTTACTTAAAAAAAGCAATCAAATCACACTAACTTTCAGTCCCTTTCATTTTTTTTCTCCCTAAGGGCTACTCGAGAAAACAATATTTTTTGTTTCCTTTTCGTTTTTTTCCTTAAATATAACGAGAACACAGTGATAGTATAAAGTATTCATATGCTTACTATTAGCCATATGCTTACTATGAATTTGTCAATCACAACTACAACTAATGTTTTTTTTCATAGCAATTACAACAGAAGCTCTTTATTGTAGACTTAGAATTGCATCAATTATGAAACTCTTTGTCATAGACTTAGTATGAATTAGTCATATGCTTACTATTAGCCACCAACTAATTATATTTATCAATTACAATAAGAGCTAATATTTGCATAGCAAAATAAAAACAAAACATTACTCTTGCTACAAGCATGACTATGACAACAATAAAGAAAAACAATGGCTAAACGATAATGAAGAACCATGGAGGGGGGGGGGAGGGTTGAATACGATCTTCTTGACTTCTTTGAAGTTTCTAAAACTTAAAGAACCGAGTGGTGTAGTGATCTACTTAGCTATAACAACAATAAGTAGATGGAGAGAGAGAGAGAGAAAGATGAGATGATGATGAGAATGGAGCTGCGACTGGGGTGGGAGTGGGGGTGGAAGAGAGATTGTGTAGATGGAGGGAGAGTGATCGTCGTGAGAGATGAGCGGAGTGAGAGGGGATTGAAGAGCTATGCGTGAGTGGAGCGACTTTAGAGAGGAGACCGAGAGACGAAGCTAGAGATTTGAGAGAGATGGAATTTTGAGGACGAGAGAGTTAGATGGAATGATTGTTTGGATGATTCGGAGTCGGAGAGGGCGATTCTGAAGCACGTGTGGCGCATGTAGATGTGTGCTCCGTGGGGATCTGATTGGGTTGTGAGATGGAAGCCTAGTGTGTGAGGTGCGGTAAAAGTGCACTTATGTATTTCGCGGTGGTTTATGTATAATGTTGAGAGGATATAGAGAGGGATGAGTGATGCGGTTCCGCAAGATCTGAGTCTGTAGAAGGGGGAGACGGACTACGGATATTGTCATGATTAGTTCGTGCATGATCTTTGCGGCATTGACGCGGGATTACGCTCTGTACCAGATGGCGTTAGAGATGTTTTTGTGAAGAGATCTGGAGGGTTAGTCGAGGTAGAAGTCGGTGATGCGAGGAAGTGTTCTAGATTTGATTATGGAGACGATTTGATAGAGAGTAATGTGTTGGAGGGGTGGGAGAACTTTGGAGATGGATGTGGGACTTGTTTTAGTGAATTTACACTTTCTGAGTGATTTGTGGAAGCGAACGACGGGAATATAGTGCTGAGGTTTTTATGAGGAGGGGTTCGTGCGAATCGGTGGAGATTGAAGTTGTGATGATGCCGAGAGTTTAGAGTGATGAGTGAATGAGGGAGGGATGCTCGGTATAGTTTTTTAGGCGTTGAGGAGGGTGAGTTGGGATGGTTGAAGATTAATGTGATAGTGAGATCGTTGGGGCTCGAATGGGGATTAGTTCCAGTTTCGGCTTTGTTTTGAGAGCGATGGGGGGGAGTATTGGTGAGATTGTGGAATGTGACGTGAGTTGTATGTTGATGTCGAGTCGGCGAGAGGATACGGAACAGTATTGAGTAGATTGTTCGGAGAGGGAGATACTAGTAGGAAGCGTTTACTGTTGAGAGAGGGTTAAGGAGTGCTAGAGTCTCGGATTGTGATTCTGGGGGAGGAGGGGTTAGGATGAGAGCCTGGGGTGCATCAGAGAGGATTAATATTGGGATAGGAGTGAGTTTATGTTGAATGAGTAAGAGATTGAGTTAACTTTAGTTGGAGACGAATATATTTGGACGCATTGGGATGTATGTTGAGGAAGCAGGGGAGCCTTGAGTGGCGATTGTTGACGCTTGTGGGTGAAAGGATAGAAAGTTGAATGACAGACGATTTATCGGAGGGGGATGTTAGATGAATGGTAGTATTGTCTGGGAGGAAGGAAGAGAAAATCTTATGTTGAAAGAGGGATAGAGGAGGTGGGATTGTGGAGAGTGAATGATATGGATGGAGGGATGTCGTCTTGGAAGGGTGAGTTGGATTGTGTGAGAATTTGACTCCTTGAGGATTGTTTTAGTAGGTGATTTTGGCGACGTGTCTGGGAGGATGGACTTATGAGAATGAGTTCAGTAAATGCTATGGGATAGGGATGAAATAAGTAGTCTGCGAGATCGTAGGAACTGGAGATAGAGTGAGAGGAATAGATTGCTGGTTGTGTTCTTATGTATGGATTAATATAAGAATTAGAGCATGACAGAGTGGATATTGGTGAGTTGTGGTGGGAGGTGTTGTATTTTGTTAGGTGAGTCTTGAGTCTTGATGGCTTTACTTTGTTTGACGGTATGAAATGCCTGCTTAGTATCTAAGAGATGTGCGGATCGACTGAGGACGAGACGGATACATTGATACGGAGCTGTTGGAGTGTGAGGAGGCTCGTTGGGGAGCGAGGAGGAAGTTTGGGTGATAAGTTTGAGATAGGGGGGGGGGTGGACTTGTGTGAGTGAGAATCGAGAGTAGGACTCTTTTGTGGCGAATTTGAGCAGATTTGAGTTGAGGATATTGGAATTTGGTTGTCGACCGCTATGTTTTTTTGTAGGAGCTTGAGATATGAGTGAGAACCACGATTCCGAGTCGGAGAGATGGATGAATTTATGGTGTAGTTTGAGTGAACTGAAGAAGGTTACATTATTGGAATGTGTCGTATGTTGCTTTAGACGTATGTATTGTTGTTTCGCGGACGATGACTTGATTGAGTGATTCTTGTGGATGGAGGCTCGCGAGGGATCGTCCTTGTACGAGGTGGATTTATGAGGTGGTGAATGAGTTAGTATCGTTCTTATGATTAGCGGAATTAGATCTGATGAGGAGAGAGGTTAGCGGTGGAGATACTGCGAATTTGTTTTGGTGTTCTGGTATCGATCTCAAATGAGTAGAGAACGATAAGACGGAGGGATCTTAGAGTTGTTGTCGATGATGAGTAGTCGAGCGGAGTGAGCCAGAAGACTGCTGGGCTGAAGATACGAGCGTATGTGATTGTTTGTAATAGTTTCATGAGTTGGATTGCCGTACTTTGAATTTCTTCGGGAATTTAGTTTATAGACGAGTGAGGGATCTTGAGAAGTCGATAGAGAGGACGGTAGAGTTAGGAGGTACGAGGTGTTGATGACGTTGGGAGTGGACCCGGGGAGTTGGATGAGGTGATTGCTGGTATAGTAGAGGTGTATGTGGATAGACGTGATATTGGATAGGTGTTGATGGAGTGGGGAATTTTGGTCATGATTGAGGGGTGAGAGTGTTGTTGGGAGTACGGTTGGGACGAGAGAGGGCGAGCAGTAGTAGTGGTTACGGGTTTTCGTGTGTACGATAATCGTTTTGTAGCGTTGATGGAGTCGGGAGGATGAGGGAGAGACTGTTGGTGTTCAATTGTTATGTTTGTTGGTGAGATTGAGGAAGTGTTAGTTGCGGTGGCGTCTGGATGTTGAGTAGAGTATTGTAGGAGAGGACGAGAATGGATGATAGACCGTACGATTACGGAGATGGATGAGTTTGATAGAGTGATGGAGGATAGTAGAATCGGATGTGACCATTGGGCATATGGTTAGAAGTTTCGATAGTGATTTTTGTTGAAATCGGAGGTTTGAGGCTTCGATGGATACATGTTATCTTATGAATGGAGTTGAGTGGTTTTGATGGGATAGTGACTTTGTGGAAGTATTGATGTCGGGGAGGCACGTTGTTCGTAGGGAGAGAATTAGTCGGAGCCAGGAATGGTTGATAGCTATCGAGCAGTTGTGAGATTGGGATGAGAAGTATAATGGAGTGACTGAGAGGTGACGAGAGGGATAGGTACGAGTGCTGGGGAGTGTACGGTTGGTCATGTGATTTTTAGCATGAGTCAGAGGGATTGAACTGTGGATGGGAGTTGTCTGAGTTGATGCGTCGTTGAAGGTAAGTCTTTGTGAATTTGACGTTTTGAATTTGATTTAGGTGTGGCGCTAAGGAAATTTTTTGGTCGGCAGAGGAGGGAGGCGATGATGTCGACTATGGTACGAGACCGTGATTGTGGAAGTGTGGGTCTGAAATTCTAAGTAAGGATCGAATGTCGTGGTACGTATATAGGAGGGAGGATTGAATATGTAGATAAGCGGATAGTAAATTCTGTGCGACTGGAGTATGGGGAGATAACGTTAGTGAATCGCGGGAGTTATGTAGATTGAGATTTATGATGATTATGTTGACATAGCAGAGATGGATCATAGTGTGATGAGGATTTTGATGGTACGGGTTAGCGTGCCGGATCTGAGAGGTTTACGGGGTAAGGAAAATGGGGATGAGGTGGACTGGAGTAGGATCTTGAATGCTCTAGGTTAGCATTTCGTTGGAGCTGCGATTCGGTAGTTGATAAAGAGGTCGAGGATCGTTCCTAGAGCGAATTTAAACGAGTGTAGAGAAGGTGGTTTTGATTATTGAGTTGTATTTGGAAGGAGGGCTGACTGAGTAGAGAGAGACACAGGGCAGGTTTGGGATATGTAGGTTTATATCATTCGTACGTCCATGTTGCGAATCACCGAAACCTATACTATTTCTCTAGTATACTCCTTATTGTGGTCTATAAAACTGTATTACACTTTGCTCACCGTATGCACTAAGATCGGACGCACACAAGAAAGAGCTTTACTCCATACGGTATTCCGCTCGAAATCCACCCTAAGAATCCGTGATTCAATTTTCCTTTAGGTTCACTAAATCAATAGGCCACTAAGAACTTCCCCTTGGAAGCTTACCAAACCCTAACTAGATCCCCAATGATCTAGGCTTGATCACTAAGATACAAGACTCCCCTTACAACCAAATTAAATAAAGTTGTTTGATAAGAATCAAGCCCTAACCTAACCTAAAGACTCAATTCTAATAGAAAGGGTATAAGAAAGAAGACCCTCAACTAATAACACATAAGTGTGGGTTAAGTACTTGTGTGTCTCTCTTGCGGAGATGTGTTCTTCAATAAAATAATAGATGAGAAGATTAAGAACACAAGAGGTGTTAGACTTAGAGGATATGAGAAGAGAAAAAAAGAGAAATAATGTTTGGTAATATGTGAGGAATACAAATGCTAAGAAGGGATATTTATAGGCTAAAAACCCAAAATAGATAAAACCATTTCGAGAGTGGCGCGTTGACCTTGTGTCAGCGCGTGGCCAGCGCGCTAGAAGCCTAATCCAGCTTTTTAAGTTTTTAGAGTTTTAAATACCCGCTCTTTTTAAACCCCTAATTGTATTTCACGCTTTGATCTTTCCATCATTCTTCCACTCAAAGAGATTACCAACTAAAATGCCATTTTATAAAAATATATTTGTGAAAGTAGTTAGAAGAAGATTTAGGGATGTTTGTCCAATATCAAATAGATAGAGAAGAACTATTGACATTAGTTATGTTTGTGTTTTCTTACTGTAAATAACTTAGTTGAAACTAATCATGGTTTAGGAATGAGTTGGCATTATTTAGGATAGAAAGGAATATGGCCAAAGAATATTTTCCAAACTTGGTGAGCCATTGAATTTTAAATTCAAATATCAATTAGGCATGTGGGATAAAGATTTGAAGTGAGTTGTCATGATGTGATGGTATGATGTGATAGAAGGGAGCCCATGGCTTATGATTCAAATTTGAAATGTTGGAGTGAGTTTGAGTGAGTTGGCAAAGATGTAATGTTGATGTGATAGAAGGGAGTCTAACATTTGAGATTCAAATTTTAAATGTTAAGAAGGGTGAGTTGGCAAATTGTGTGAGGGAAGCTTTGGTGAAGTGTGTGAGGATTTAAATTCAAATGTAAGTGTGCGTATATGAGAGGTGTATGGAAGAAGCTTTGAGTATGTGTGTATGTGTATGTGTGTGTAATTTGAATTCAAATGAATGTGTGTGTGAGTGTAGAGGTAAGGAAGATAATGAATAGGAGATATGTAGATGAGAATGTTGGGATGTGATATTTAAGAGCTTATGTTGGAATGTTGGGGGACAAAAGAAACAACAAGTACAAGGAAGATACATTATATAAAGGAATGTGAGTTGTCCCATGTGGGTGTGTTTTGTGAAAGGTTTAAGTGAGGAAGGTTTAAGCTCTATAGTGAGGAAGGTTTGAGTGATGAGGATGATAAGGATGATAATCAAAGGATTGATTGGGTTGATAATTACATTGCCATAAGAAATAAAAGAGATGGGCAAGTGTGATTATGAAATGGTTTAGGAGAGGAATGTTTGGAGTGTGTGGAAGATGCGAATAATCATTTGTTAGGTAGAAGGAATCAACAAATGATTAAGAGAATGTTTAGAGGAGAGTAAGTGAGGTGTAGGTGACATGTGCGGAATACATGTGTGAGTTTGTAAATCATTTATATAGAAAAGGTAGGAAGGATCAAAGTAGGATTAACCTTAAAATACCACAAACTCAATTAGTCATTTTGACTTTAATCGATGATTATCAATAATGGATTTGATCACTAATCATCTTGATGAAAACAAGCTAAGTGCTTTGCATCTCAAGTAAAGCATATCCCATAACGGGAAAGGATGCGTTTACGCAAAGTGACCTTTGACTTAGTTTGACCAATAAGGGAGTAAAACCCGTTACATGATTAGGAGCAACGTAAATTTGGATTAAGGTCAAATGAATAATTTCGTTTGATGGTATGTTGAAAGTATATTCATACTAGGTTTAGAAAGAAGTTTCGTCCTTGGCTAGAGGCATTTGATAAAATATTTGAGTTGGCGTTTTGTTAAAAACATGAGGATTTGTTTTTGCTCATCTCTAAGTCTAAACCTTATCTGAAGTGTTCTCAAATGCTCAAGTATCATGTACATACCTTTATTGAAGTTTTCACATGTGTCGGGTAAGAGGAAAGCCGATAAAACAAAATCCGCAAAACTAGGACAGCCCCTGGCGTGCTACCCCACGCGCTGACGCGTCATTAGCGCGCTAG